>JAJQQW010000012.1:885000-1125000 GCA_025583905.1 Ia io | reverse complement strand
AATGCAGGTCTAATTCCAAACGTCGCTGCTTTGCTTTGTTCTCTGCTGCTCCATCGCACTGCCTCCAGGATGTCTGACTCTCTGTTCCCCTTAAAATGTCGCTAGTGACATGGAGGCCCGTCAACCATGACCACACGTGGCCCCAGACAGGGAAGACAGGGTCCCACTAGAAGGCCGTGTCACCTGCTCAGGGTCTGAGGGCTTGGAAAGGCTCTGAAAAAATGAACTCTGCTCCCCTGGATGCTACAGCCGAACGTGGCCCATGGTTTTGAACGGCCCTGAGAAGTGTGACAACAGTCACCCGGCCCCTTTGCAAATAGATGAACCACATTCAGTTGGCCTGGTTTCTGCCCAGGAAACAGGTACAAAGGCAGGGGGCAAGAGGAAAGGCCCTGGCGACGGGCGGCTGCACTCGGGCTTACCTGGTCTTGCTGTCACCATCCTGAGTGTTGCTGGTGGGATGGCTGTGGATACAAGAAAACCTCCTTCAATAAAAAGGGAGAATGCGGACAGACAAGGAGCCAGTGTTCCAAGACAGCTCCCCATGCCACACGAAGACGCCGGGAGAGTCTGTCTTCTCTACAAAAAGTAGCCTCGGCCCGGCCGGTGTGGCTCAGGGGTTGAGTGTCAACCTATAAACCTGGAGGTCATGGTTCAATTCCCGGTCGGGGCACACTCCCCGATTGCGAGCTCAGTCCCCTGTGTGGGGCGTGCAGGGGGTAGCCAATCGGTGATTCTCTCTCATTATTAATGTTTCTCTCTCCCTCTCCCTTCCCCTTTCAATCAATAATAAATGTATGTTTAAAAAAGAAGTAACCTCTGAGATAGAACTTCCTTTATGTGTGGGACTCAATGTTTCTCAGACGTGTGGGATCCAACAGAAGTGACCCCTTTCCCTGCCCAGTTCCTGGACACGTGGCAGTTAAGCCGTGCTACCCTGTGCTGGAGGCACCCCAATCAGTGCTGGTTTCCACTTTCCCTAAACGGGGGTGTCTGGTTGGGTGTGTTTCATTGCTTTTGACAGGAAACCAGATCAATGACGATCAACATGCAGGGACCCTGTTGTCGCTATGTGTAGCCTTGTTCCACTGTGAGTGAGCATCATACGTGTGCAAATGCGTGTGGACAGACCTCTCGGCTGTGGTAGATACGTGCAGGCGATTAGCAGACGTGGGAGAAAGGGATCAGATTATGACAGTAACCACACCAGGGGTGGGGACAGAGGGCAGACACGGAAGCAGGAGCGGAGATTAAGTAACAACAGGAGACAGGACTCACTGGTGAGCTGTGGGGTCTGTGATTCTGGCTCCGCAAACACAAGGAAACCATACTCAATAAGCGCCCAACGTCGCCCTGGCCGGGCCGCTCCCTGGTGAGAGCGCCATCGCGATACGCCAAGGTTGCAGGTTAGACCCGGCCAGGGCACAGACCAGAGTCAACCGTGAGCCCAGAATAAACGGACCAACAAGTGTCTCTCTCAAAAAATTAAACCGTCGATCAGCAACGGTGTCCTATGAATCACGGCCACCTCCTGATCTACTTGTGACAGAGCAGCTCCCACGCCAGCTCAGCCGGGCGCCCGGGCGCTTCCGAGAAGGAGGCTGTTCTGAGCAGCGTATCGGCCGAGGCGGAGGCTGAAAGAACCTCCCTGAGCTCAGCCCTCTCAGTGGTCACTAGTGCAGGACCCATCGCTGGGGGGCCTCGGGGCAGTGACTGACCCCCTCCAGCCTCAGTTTCCTCATCTGTCAAAGGGGAAGAAGCAGGGGTTTGCATGACGATTGGAGGAGGTAGCACATGCAAAGTGTTTAGGATGTTTCCCGGCTCAAAGAAACATCTGGCCAAAACCAGCTGTTCTTCCCATCACGGCTGCTGTCCTCCCCCAACCTCGGCACATGTGGCTCAGCAGGACCCTCGGTCCAGCTCCTGGCTGCCTCCACACCACACACCTCGCCATCCCACATGTGCTCCCGCGGCTCCCTCACCTGCTGGGCCTCCTCCTGCTTTTCTGCTCACAGCCTCACCAAGTTTAAAGACAAATCTAAGGCCCTGGGGACGGGCGGCTACACTCGGGCTTACCTGGTCTTGCTGTCACCGTCCTGGGTGTTGCTGCTGGGATGGCTGTGGATAAAGAAAACCTCCTTCAATAAAAAGGGAGAATGCGGACAGACAAGGAGACAGCATTCTGAGACAGCTCCCCATGCCACACGAAGACGCCGGCAGAGTCTTTCTTCTCTAAAAAAAGTAGTCTCTGCCCCGTCGGCGTGGCTCAGGGGTTGAGCATCGACCTACAAACCAGGAGGTCACCGTTCGATTCTCGGTTAGGACACATGCCCGGGTTGCGGGCTTCACTCCAGTCGGGGGTGTGCAGAAGGCATCTGATGCATAAATCTCTCTCATCATTGATGTTTCTCTCTCTCTGTCCCTCTCCCTTCCTCTTTGAAATCAATAAAAACATATTTTAAAACTTCCCATTAACTGAATAGTTATTCGGCCACTCTGGGCAAATGCAGAAGAACGTTATGAACAATATGCACAGTGATCTGTGGTTTTGTGTGGGTGCATGTGTGCGTGTGTGCGTGTGTGTGCATGTGTGTACATATGTGTGTGTGTGTTTCACCTTTGTAGTAACTCAGGAAGAGCATCAGTTTACCAACTTTATCTACAAGGAAACTGAGGCAAAGTGGCTCACCCCCAATCTCACATCTGGGTAGTAACAGATCTAAATGCAGGTCTACTTCCAAAGGTCGCTGCTTTGCTTTCTTCTCTGCTGCTCCATTGCACTGCCTCCAGGATGTCTGACACTATGTCCCCTTAATATGTGGCTAGTGACATGGAGGTGTGTCAAGCATGACCACACGTGGCCCCAGACAGGGAAGACAGGGTCCCACTAGAAGGCCATTGAACCTGCTCAGGGTCTGAGGGCTTGGAAAGGCTCTGAAAAAATGAACTCTGCTCCCCTGGATGCTAGAGCTGAACGTGGCCCATGGTTTTGAAGGGCCCTGCGAAGTGTGACAACAGTCACCCGGCCCCTTTGTAAATAGATGAGCCACGTGCGGTTGGCCCGGTTTCTGCCCAGGAAGCAGGTACAAAGGCAGGGGGCAAGAGGAAAGGCCCTGGCGACGGGCGGCTGCACTCGGGGTTACCTGGTCTTGCTGTCACCGTCCTGGGTGTTGCTGCTGGGATGGCTGTGGATACAAGAAAACCTCCTTCAATAAAAAGGGAGAATGCGGACAGACAAGGACACAGCGTTCCGAAACAGCTCCCTGTGCCACACGAAGATGCCGGCAGAGTCTGTCTTCTCTACAAAAAGTAGCCTCTGCCCGGCCAGCATGGCTCAGTGGGTGAGTGTCAACCTATAAACCTGCAGGTCGTGGTTCAATTCCCGGTCGGGGCACACTCCTGGATTGCGGGCTCAGTCCCCTGTGTGAGGCTTGCAGAGGGTAGCCAATCGGTGATTCTCTCTCATCATTGATGTTTCTATTTCTCCCCCTCTCCTTCTGCTCTGAAGTCAATAAATATATATTTAAAAAATTCTATTAATTCTTAAAAAACAAACTGAATCCCAAGCATCTGTTGATAGGGAAGCCTCTCCAATTAGAAATCTGTTCTGCCTTTTGTTTTTGTTTTTAAATCCTCACCTGAGGATATTTTCCCCATTCATTTCTAGACAGAGTGGAAGGGACGGGGAGAGACACAGAGAGAGAAACATCGATTGGTTGCCTCCTGCTGGGGCTGGGGTGGAGTCCGCAACTGAGGTTCTTGCCCTTGACCCTTGACTAGCATCAACCACTGAGCAAACCGGCCAGTGCTGTCCTGTCTTTTCAGAACAACCGGGGCCTCCTACCTGGCTCTCCCTCGCCCGGCGGGATCACATCGAACTGAGCTTGGAAGCCGGAGTTGGTGCCCACAGAGTCGCTCTGGAAGACCACGGTCATGATGTCGGAGGAGGAGATGACCAGCACCGCTCCCGGGGCACAGAACCGGCCCAGGGAGAGTGAGGCGATCCTGGGCCCATCGAAGACCTCCACGAAGTCGAAGGGGCACCCCGGGATGTCTTCCAGGCTGGGGTGGGGGCAAAGCGGAGAATTAGCACCTCGCTGGGACCGCCTTGACTAAAAAGCGCACACAGTAGGACAGTCCCGGGATTCCACGTCCGGGTCGTGGTTTACATGGCACACAGACATGTGACATAGCGACTCCCTTTCTCAGATGACTTGTGACCCGCCCTCTTGTTCCCTTTGAGGAATGAGCGAGGCTGGTGGTTACGACTGGGTCACAGGCGTGTTCAAGGCTGTGTCCTTACTTCAGACTCGGAATCATGAGTTTGATGCGGGATTTTTTATCCACGTGGATCTCCCAGACGCACTGGGTGTCGGGTTGGGTAGTTTTCCGGGTACCCTGGGCTGGAAAACGAGCCGGGCAGCCTGGTCAGCACCCCTCCACAGGAGCGACTTCCTCCTGCAACAACAGGGGACACCTGCATGACAGGCAAAGACCTGGCCCCCTCCCCTGGTGGGTGCCGTGGGCACCAATGCCCCTTGGTGGGCACACACAAGGCGTTTGCTGGGAAGGGGTTTCCTTTCGGTCTAATTCTGATGAGTCAAATGGAGTTTCCATTTCAATTAAAATGAGCGATTACCTGTTATGTGATCCTGAGATGCCGTGGAAAGACCTAGAAGGAAAACAAGGGGTGATAACTTGATGACCAGATGGCTCCTCTCTCTCCACACAGTCTCCTCCATCCCTGTCACCCACGGAAGTTCAAGCTGAGCTGAGTTACATGAAATGAGAGAACCATAGATGAACGTGCATTCGAATGTCTGTGCCCTTGACCCTCACCAGGGCCCTTTAAACATCAGACAGCCCTACCCCTCGGTCACGACATGAAGCCGCTGTCCCCAGGAGCGCCCGGAACACGCCAATGACTGGTGACCTGTGTGTGCTGTCTGAGGCTCTGTGGGCATAGCAGGCGCCTTCAAAGAGCAGGAGACAGAGCTCTACCATACCAGCCCCGCTGCTCAGGCAGCTTCCGATCACCCCAGTCCTCGGCCGGGAAGAGGAGGTGAACTCACTCACATGGACCCTGCAGGATGCCCGCGGGCCAGCGGCCCAGACTGTCCTTGCAATGAAACGAGTGCCTCTTCATTCACCTCCAGTGCCACCTCAGGGTTCACACCGCGTGTGCGGGCCTGACTTTTCTCACCTTTGTGTGTGTGTTTTTCAAATGTTGACTATATAACATGTGGATGCTTTATTTTTTATTTTTTAATTGATTTCAGAGAGGAAGAAAAAGGGAGAGAGAGAGAGAAACATCAATGATGAGAGAGGATCATGGATCGGCTGCCTCCTGCATGCAATCTACTGGGGATCGAGCCTGCAACCTGGGCATGTGCCCTGATGCTCAACTGCTAAGCCACAGGGCCGGGCTAATCTTTGGTTTTTATTACAGATGAATATCATTCAATCAGTAAGTTATACGGTCATGGAACACAGGCGAAGTCACAAGGTCCCCCAAGAGCATGTACGTAAGGGTCAGGCTGGTTCCACCATCCAATTCCTGAGTGATCTCAGGAAAGTTACTCAACCTTTCTGAGCCTCAAACTTCTCTTCTGTGAAATACAATAGCAAATCCCTTTTGGCAGGAGTGTCCTGGGGACAACCAGTAATCTGGGCAAAATGTCGCCCCCTCTCTGCCCTGGTTCTGTCCGGTCTTTGTGTAGCTGGGGCCGGTGGACAGTGTGGTCAGTGAGGTTGGTGCCCAAGAAGGCCAACAGCTTGAGTTCAAATCCACTGGCTAGTCCTGGGTACATTACTAACTTTCATGTCTCAATGTACCTATCTGAAAAATGGGAATAATTGAAGTCCTTACCTCAAGGGTTGTTGCGGGGATTAAATGAGTTATAAATGCAAAGAGCTCAGAACAGTGTGTGGTTCTCAACATTCATCCGTATTTGATATTATTATTATTATTATTATTATTATTATTATTATTATCATCATCATCATTATCAAAGTTGTTTGGCCTAGAAAAACATGGACATCCCTGGACGTGTGGGAGGAGGCAGGTCTTCTGCATCTGGGAGCAAAATGAGAAGAGGTCTCTCTCATTAGTGAATCCAAACAATGGAGGATGTGGGGACGGGCATGGGTGGGGGACAAAGGGGAAAGGACCATGGTCTTTTTGAGACCAGAGCACCAGACCTGCCCCTGGGCCAGTCCAGTCCTCCTCTGGCAGGGTCCTTGGTCTCAGGGGGTAGGGGACTCAGGGCTGGATTACCTGTCCCCTCTAATCCTGAACCACCTGGGATATGTGTTAAAATGCAGACCCCAGAGCCCCTTTTTCAAACTGAGTTAGTCATCATCTCCAGGGTTGAGATCCTGCATCCTGATTGCCATGTTCCCGCTGGGGCAGGTGCACACGACCATTTGAGACCCCCACCCACCATGTGCAATCTGGAGCTGCCCTTGGCAGGGTGTGTGTCTGAGCCCAGGGCCAGGGAGAAGCTTGAGGATTGTGTGATGAAAGAATGAGCATATGAATGGAGGGATGGAGGAGAGGGGGAGGGAGGGGATGGATGGATGGATGGAGAATGGAGAAGGATGGATGGATGGATGGAGGGAGGGATAAAGCGATGGATGGAGGAATGGAAGAATGGATGGATGGAGGGATGGATGGATGGATGGATGGAGGATGGAGGATGGATGGATGGAATGGAGGATGGATGGATGGAGGATGAGGGATGGATGGAGGGATGGAGGGATGGATGGATGGATGGAGGAGGGATGGAGGGATGGAGGAGGGATGGAGGGATGGATGGAGGGATGGGATGGATGGATGGATGGATGGATGGAGGATGGATGGATGGATGGATGGATGGATGGAGGGATGGATGGAGGGATGGATGGATGGATGGATGGATGGATGGGATGGATGGGATGGATGGATGGATGGATGGATGGATGGATGGATGGGATGGAGGGATGGAGGGATGGATGGATGGAGGGAGGGATGGATGGAGGGATGGGATGGAAGGATGGAAGGATGGAAGGATGGAAGTAAGGATGGATGATGGATGACATTCCATCTGGGATGCATGGTTTCACTGCCTTCACCCACAACACCAGAAAGGATTGTCTGAGAGGGGAGGGTCTACCAGAGCAGGTGACCCCGGCATCCTCATGGTGGCCACAGTTGTGCTCCGCTCAGCCACAGTGCGTGCATTTGCCCAGGTGGCACTCGGCCCCCGAGCACTGGACGTTGTCCAGGAGGATGTCCCCGGAGCCCGTGCCGAAGTGGGCCTTCCCCAGGGCAGCGATGGCCCAGATACAGCCCAAATGTCGGCACACAACCTCAGCCTCGTTCAGGTTCCAAATGGCGTCGCATACGGTGCCCCAGGACCCCTGGCTGTAGGACTTCCACGCGCCCCGAGCATGGGCCGGAGCCGCCTGCCAGCCGCAGTGCCGGCCAGTCCCCTGTGGACAGAGACCTGGTGACGACTACTGTCTGGGACACTCCCCATGAGCTGTTCGGGCTCCCCAGACCTGCACCACCATCAGGGATGGAGGACGTTGCAAGAGGTCAGTCAACTGGTCAACCTCCCGGGTTTGATAAATCATTAGGATTGTCAAAATGCCATTTTGCCTATCCCGGCCAGCATAGCTCAGTAGCTGAGCATTGACTTATGAACCTGGAGGTCACAGTTCCATTCCTGGTTGGGGCACATGCCCAGGTTGCGGGCTCGATCCCCAGTGTGGGGCATGCAGGAGGCAGCCGATCCATGATTCTCTCTCATCATTGATGTTTCTATCTCCCTTTCCCCCTCTCCTTTCCTCTCTGAAATCAATAAAAACATGTTTTAAAACTGTGCATTAACTGAATAGTTATTGGGCCACACTGGGCAAACGCAGAAGAACGATATGTACATTGTGCACAGTGATCTGTGTTTTTGTTGTGTGTTTTCATGTGTGTGCGTGTGTGTACATGTGTGTATGTGTGTTCACCTTTGTAGTAACTCAGGAAGAGCATCAGTTTACCAACTTTATCTGCAAGGAAACTGAGGCAAAGTGGCTCACCCCCAATCTCACGTATAGTAAGTAACAGATCTAAATGCAGGACTAATTCCAGAGGTCGCTGCTTTTCTTTCTTCTCTGCTGCTCCATCGCACTGCCTCCAGGATGTCTGACACTCTGTTCCCCTTAAAATGACGCTAGTGACGTGGAGGCCCGTCAACCATGACCACACGTGGCCCCAGACAGGGAAGACAGGGTCCCACTAGAAGGCCCTGTCACCTGCTCAGGGTATGAGGGCTTGG
This sequence comes from Ia io, assembly GCA_025583905.1. NCBI lineage: Eukaryota > Metazoa > Chordata > Mammalia > Chiroptera > Vespertilionidae > Ia > Ia io. The sequence continues at coordinate 1,116,688 of JAJQQW010000012.1, read as the reverse complement.
AAAGGCTCTGAAAAAATGAACTCTGCTCCCCTGGATGATAGAGCCGAACATGGCCCATGGTTTTGAACGGCCCTGAGAAGTCTGACAACAGTCACCCAGACCCTTTGCAAATAGATGAACCACGTACGGTTGGCCCGGTTACTGCCCAGGAAGCAGGTACAAAGGCAGGTGCTAAGAGGAAAGGCCCTGGCGACGGGCGGCTGCACTCGGGCTTACCTGGTCTTGCTGTCACCGTCCTGGGTGTTGCTGTTGGGATGGCTGTGGATACAAGAAAACCTCCTTCAATAAAAAGGGAGAATGCGGACAGACAAGGACGCAGCATTCCGAAACAGATCCCTGTGCCACACGAAGACGCCGGCAGAGTCTGTCTTCTCTACAAAAAGTAGCCTCTGCCCGGCCGGCATGGCTCAGTGGGTGAGTGTCAACCTATAAACCTGCAGGTCGTGGTTCAATTCCCGGTCGGGGCACACTGCTGGATTGCGGGCTCAGTCCCCTGTGTGGGCTTGCAGAGGGCAGCCAATCGGTGATTCTCTCTCATCATTGATGTTTCTATTTCTCCCCCTCTCCTTCTGCTCTGAAGTCAATAAATATATATTTAAAAAATTCTATTAATTCTTAAAAAACAAAACTGAATCCCAGGCATCTGCTGATAGGGAAGCCCCTCCAATTAGAAAATCTGTTCTGCCTTTTGTTTTTGTTTTTAAATCCTCACCTGAGGATATTTTCCCCATTCATTTCTAGACAGAGTGGAAGGGATGGGGAGAGACACAGAGAGAGAAACATCGATTGGTTGCCTCCTGCTGGGGCTGGGGGTGGAGTCCACAACTGAGGTTCTTGCCCTTGACCCTTGACTAGCATCAACCACTGAGCAAACCGGCCAGTGCTGTCCTGTCTTTTCAGAACAACCGGGGCCTCCTACCTGGCTCTCCCTCGCCCGGCGGGATCACATCCAACTGAGCTTGGAAGCCAGAGTTGGTGCCCACAGAGTCGCTCCGGAAGACCACGGTCATGATGTCGGAGGAGGAGATGACCAGCACCGCTCCCGGGGCACAGAACCGGCCCAGGGAGAGTGAGGCGATCCTGGGCCCATCGAAGACCTCCACGGAGTCGAAGGGGCACCCCGGGATGTCTTCCAGGCTGGGATGGGGGCAAAGCGGAGAATTAGCACCTCGCTGGGACCGCCCTGACTGAAAAGCGCACACAGTAGGACAGTCCCGGGATTCCACGTCCGGGTCGTGGTTTACATGGCACACGGACATGTGACATAGCGACACCCTTTCTCAGATGACTTGTGACCCGCCCTCTTGTTCCCTTTGAGGAATGAGCGAGACTGGTGGTTACGACTGGGTCACAGGCGTGTTCAAGGCTGTGTCCTTACTTCAGACTCGGAATCATGAGTTTGATGCGGGATTTTTTATCCACGTGGATCTCCCAGACGCACTGAGTGTCGGTTGGGTAGTTTTCCGGGTAGCCTGGGCTGGAAAACGAGCCGGGCAGCCTGGTCAGCACCCCTCCACAGGAACGACTTCCTCCTGCAACAACAGGGGACACCTGCGTGACAAACAAAGACTTGGCCCCTCCCATGGTGGGTACCGTTGGCAGCAGTACCCCTTGGTTGGCACACACAAGGCCGTCTGTTGGGAAGGGGTGTCCTTTCGGTCTAATTCTGATGAGTCAAATGGAGTTTCCATTTCAAATAAAATGAGCGATTACCTGTTATGTGATCCTGAGACGCCGTGGAAAGGCCTAGAAGGAAAACAAGGGGTGATAACTGTGATGACCAGATGGCTCTTCTACCTCCACACAGTGTCCTCCATCCCTGTCACCCACGGAAGTTCAAGCTGAGCTGAGTTACATGAAATGAGAGAACCATAGATGAACGTGCATTTGAATGTCTGTGCCCTTGACCCTCACCAGGGCCCTTTAACATCAGACAGCCCTAACCCCTCGGTCATGACATAAAGTCGCTGTCCCCAGGAGCTCCCGGAACACGCCAATGACTGGTGACCTGTGTGTGCTGTCTGAGGCTCTGTGGGCACAGCAGGCGCCTTCAAAGAGCAGGAGACAGAGCTCTACCATACCAGCCCCGCTGCTCAGGCAGCTTCCGATCACCCCAGTCCTCGGCCGGGAAGAGGAGGTGAACTCACTCACATGGACCCCGCAGGATGCCTGCGGCCCAGCGGCCCAGACTGTCCTTGCAATGAAACGAGTGCCTCTTCATTCACCTCCAGTGCCACCTCAGGGTTCACACCGCGTTTGCGGGCCTGACTTTTCTGACCTTTGTGTGTGTGTTTTTTCAAATGTTGACTATATAACATGTGGATGCTTTATTTTTCATTTTTTAATTGATTTCAGAGAGGAAGAAAAAGGGAGAGAGAGAAACATCAATGATGAGAGAGGATCATGGATAGGCTGCCTCCTGCATGCACTCTATTGGAGATCCAGCCTGCAACCTGGGCATGTGCCCTGACGCTCAACTGCTAAGCCACAGGGCTGGGCTAAACTTTGGTTTTTATTACAGATGAATATCATTCAATCAGTAAGTTATAAGGTCATGGAACACAGGCGGGAAGTCACAAGGTCCCCAAGAGCGTGTACGTAGGGTTCTGGCTGGTTCCACCATCAAATTCCTGAGTGATCTCAGGAAAGGTACTCAACCTTTCTGAGCCTCAAACTTCTCTTCTGGGAAATACAATAGCAAATCCCTTTTGGCAGGAGTGTCCTGGGGACAATCAGTAATCTGAGCAAAATGTCGCCCCCTCTGTGCCCTGGTTCTGTCCGGTCTTTGTGTAGCCGGGGCCGGTGGACAGTGTGGTCAGTGAGGTTGATGCCCAGGAGCAAACAGCTTGAGTTCAATTCCAGTGGCTAGTACTGGGTACATTACTAACTTTCTTGTCTCAATGTACCTATCTGAAAAATGGGAGGGAAGGATGGATGGAGGGATGGATGGATGGAAGGAGGGATGGAGGGATGGAAGGAGGAATGGATGGAAGGATGGAAAGATGGAAGTAAGGAAGCATGAATGGATGACATTCCATCTGGGATCCATGGTTTCACTGCCTTCACCCATAACACCAGAAAGGATTGTCTGAGAGGGGAGGGTCTACCAGAGCAGGTGACTCCAACATCCTCATGGTGGCCACAGTTGTGCTCCGCCCAGCCCGAGTCCGTGCATTGGCCCAGGTGGCGCTCGGCTCCCGAGCACTGGACGTTGTCCAGGAGGATGGCCCCGGAGATCGGAACAATGTGGGCCTTTTCCAGGGCAGCGATGGCCCAGGTATAGCCCAACTGCCGGCACACAACCTCAGGTTCCTTCAGGTCCCACAGGTTGTCGCACACGGTGCCCCACGCCACCTGACAGAGCACCTCAACTTGCCCCGAGCATGGGCTATCCATGCTGCAGCACTGGCTAGTCCCCTGTGGACAGAGACCTGGTGACAACTACTGTCAGGGATGCTCCCCACGAGCTGGTCGGGCTCCTGGACCTGTACCACCATTAGGGATGGACGTGGCAAGCGGTCAGTCAACTGGTCAACCTCCGGGTTTGATAAATCATTAGGATTGTCAGAATGCCACTTAGCCTATCCCAGCCAGCATAGCTCAGTAGCTGAGCATTGACTTATGAACCTGGAGGTCCAGTTCCATTCCTGGTTGGGGCACATGCCTGGGTTGCGGGCTCGATCCCCAGTGTGGGGCATGCAGGAGGCAGCCGACCCATGATTCTCTCTCATTAGTGATGTTTCTATCTCTCTCTCCCTCTCCCTTCCTCTCTGAAATCAATAAAAACATGTTTTAAAACTGTCCATTAACTGAATAGTTATTGGGCCACTCTGGGCAAATGCAGAAGTACGTTATGAACCATGTGCACAGTGATCTGTGGTTTTGTGTGGGTGCATGTGAGCATGTGTGTGCATGTGTGTACATATGTGTCTGTGTGTTCACCTTTGTAGTAACTCAGGAAGAGCATCAATTTACCAAATTTACCTACAAGGAAACTGAGGCAACGTGGCTCACCCCCAATCTCATGTCTGGTAAGTAACAGATCTAAATGCAGGTCTAATTCCAAAGGTCACTGCTTTGCTTTCTTCTCTGCTGCTTCGTCTCACTGCCTCCAGCATGTCTGACACTCTGTTCCCCTTAAAATGTCACTAGTGACGTGGAGGCCTGTCAACTATGACCACACGTGGCCCCAGACAGGGAAGACAGGGTCCCACTAGAAGGCCATTGAATCTGTTCAGTGTCTGAGGGCTTGGAAAGGCTCTGAAAAAATGAACTCTGCTCTCCTGGATGCTACAGCCGAACGTGGCCCATGGTTTTGAACGACCTTGAGAAGTGTGACAACAGTCACCCGGCCCCTTTGCAAATAGATGAACAACATTCAGTTGGCCCGGTTTCTGCCCAGGAAGCAGGTACAAAGGCAGGTGCCACGAGGAAAGGCCCTGGCGACGGGCTTACCTGGTCCTGCTGTCACCGTCCTGAGTGTTGCTGCTGGGATGGCTGTGGATACAAGAAAACCTCCTTCAATAAAAAGGGAGAATGCGGACAGACCAGGAGCCAGTGTTCCAAGACAGCTCCCCATGCCACACGAAGACGCCGGGAGAGTCTGTCATCTCTACAGAAAGTCGCCTCGGCCCCGCCGGTGTGGCTCAGGGGTTGAGTGTCAACCTATAAACCTGGACGTCATGGTTCAATTCCCGGTCGGTGTATAATCCCGGATTGCGGGCTCAGTCCCTCGTGTGGGGCATGCAGGGTGCAGCCAATCAGTGATTCTCTCTCATTATTAATGTTTCTCTCTCCCTCTCCCTTCCCCTTTAAATCAATAATCAATGTATGTTTAAAAAAGTAGTAACCTCTGAGATTGAACTTCCTTTACATGGGGGTCTCGCTGTTTCTCAGATCTGTAGGCTCGAACAGACACGTGATCCCTTTCCCTGCCCAGTCCCTGGACACGTGGCAGTTAAGCCGTGCCTCCCTGTGCTGGAGGCACCCCAGTCAGTGCTCATTTCCACTTTCCCTAAACGGGGGTGTCTGGATGGGTGTGTTTCATTGCGTTAGACAGGAAACCAGATCAACGACCATTAACATGCAGGGACCTGGTTGTTGCTATGTGTAGCCTTGTTCCACTGTGAGTGAGCATCATACGTGTGCAACTGCGTGTGGACAGACCTCTTGGCCGCGGTAGATACGTGCAGGCGATTCGCAGACGTGAGAGAAAGAGATCATATTACGACAGTAACCGCACCAGGGGTGGGGACAGAGGCAGACACGGAAGCAGGAGCGGAGATTAAGTAACAACAGGAGACAGGACTCACTGGTGAGCTGTGGGGTCTGTGATTCCGGCTCTGCAAACACAAGGAAACCATCGTCAATAACCGCCCAACGTCGCCCTGGCCGGGCCGCTCTGTGGTGAGAGCGCCATCACGTTACACCACGGTTGCAGGTTAGACCTGGCCAGGGCACAGACCAGAGTCAACCGTGAGCCCAGAATAAACGGACCAACAAGTGTCTCTCTCAAAAAATTAAACCGTTGATCAGCAACGGTGTCCTGTGAATCAAGGCCACCTCCCTGATCTACTTGTTACAGAGCAGCTCCCACGCCAGCTCAGCTGGGCGCCCGGGCGCCCGGGCGCTTCTGAGAAGGAGGCCGTTCTGAGCAGCGTATCAGCCGAGGCGGAGGCTGAAAGAACCTCCCTGAGCTCAACCCTCTCAGTGGTCACTAGTGCAGGACCCATCGCTGGAGGGCCTCGGGGCAGTGACTGACCCTCTCCAACCTCAGTTTCCTCATCTGTCAAAGGGGAAGAAGCACGGGTGTGTGTGAGGATTGGAGGAGGTAGCACATGCAAAGTGCTTAGGATGTTGCCCGGCTCAAATGAGGCATCCGGCTGACGCCAGCTGTTATTCTGATCATGGCTGCTGTTTTCCCCCAACCTCGGCACATGTGGCTCAGCAGGACCCTTGGTCCAGCTCCTGGCTGCCTCCGCACCGCACACCTCGCCATTCCACCTGTGCTTCCGCGGCTCCCACTTGCCGGCCCTCCTCCTGCTTCTCTGCTCACAGCCTCACCAGGTTTACAGACAAATCTACGTCTGGTCGGTATGGCTCAGGGGTTGAGCGTCGACCTACGAACCAGGAGGTTACGATTCAATTCCCGGTCAGGACACATACCCGGGTTACAGACTCTATCCCCAGTCGGGGGCGTGTAGGAGGAAGCCGATCAATAAATCTCTCTCATCATTGATGTTTCTATCTCTCTCCCCCTCTCCCTTCCTCTCTGACATCAATAAAAATATTAAAAACAAATAAGAACAAGCTTCAGGCTGTTTTCTGTATTTTTCTGAACACTGTGCTGTAGCTGACACTAGTCTCTCTCTCTCTCTCTCTCTCTCTCTCTCTCTCTCTCTCTCTCTCTCTCTCCCTCCCCCTGTGCTTTGCCTGAGATGCACGCACACACGAACTGAGCACATTCGATTTGCTGGCCTGAATGTATTTTATCCTACTTGTCCTCTAATTGTGTCGCCTGTGCTGGTCTTGAAGGACCTCTGTCTCCTGGGCTGGCACCACACCCCCTGCAGGTCCTAACGCCTGCCCCATGCGGGATTCAGAGGGACTTGGAAATGGCCTCCAGCTGAGCCTGCAAGGAGGCGCCGTGTGGACTGAATAGCCACGAGGCAGCTGCCCATCACCGAGCACGCATGATGCCCCGTGACAAGTGCCTTGCCTGTGTCAGTCACCGTCACAACAGGCCTGGAAGTGGGGTCATCTGATCATTTTTACTCTGGGGGGAGGGGGGAGCCAGGCAGAGGTGGAGTCTGCCGCCCAAGGTCCCAGCGCAGCGATGGGATAGTCACTGCTCCCCAGGCGGACAGGCCCGCTCCCGGCGCTCGCACTTGCCACCCTCTCACCTTTGGGTTCGGAGTAATAATATACAATGAAGACCTTCCCGATGTTGTTGAACCTTCGGAAGTACTTGATGGTCATGGAGCTGGAGGAGGACTGGTAAGTGTGGTAGAAGCCGGAGCAGATCCTCCCCAGGGACGTGGCCGAGGACGGGGGGCCGTCCAGGATGTCAAAGTATTCGTTGGTGCAGTCCATGCTGGGAAGAAAGCGGATGGCGCCTCAGGCCCTAGTGGCAGCCCTGTGGGGGCGCTTGAGGCAGGCCCTTATGTCGTGACTATAATGAGGCTGCGGACAGATGAACCGCTGGCCTTCAAACGAAGGATGCATTCCTTTTATCCCACATTTCCCTCCAAGGAGGAGTAGGACTTTAACTGGGACAGGAGAGAAGGAGCCGAAGCTCTAGGTGTGCCCCGAGGACACAGCGCCTCGAAGCCCTGGGCCCAGGGCAAGGCTGGGCGAACCCAGGCCATGGATCTGCTGGGCAGACGTGGGCAGAGCCTGCTGGGTCTGCCCGCATAGACACGGCTCCCAGGTCCAGTCCAGCCATGTATGAGCTCTTGACGGCCAGCCTGCCTGGAGGGAGGGAGGTCCCACGCCCGCCCAGCTCGCCTTGGGGAGCTATCTGATTGGTCAGCTGCTGCTCTCCGTTGTCAAGCTTTGTCCAGTTGCCTCTAGTGCTCATGTCAGAAACCCGTGCCCATGCCTCGGCCCCTGAGCCTCCGTCCCAAGTCATACTTTGGTCAAGAAAAATTCAAGAGTAATTAACAGTTTAAGTTGCTTTTGGGGGGACAGTCTCCTTAAGACATTGATCTATGAAGGACGTCAACCTTGACTACGACATTAAAACCTGAACATTTCTCATTTCTTAGGTCTGGGTCCCCTGGATTATGCACCTTTAACCAGAGGCTGAAATGCAGACACACTGTGTCTTAATCTTCGCCTCTGTCTCACACATACGTGCACACACAGGTGCATGCACACACATGCAGACACGTGCGCGCGCACATACACACACACATGTGCGTACACATGCATGTGAAAATGGTGACCACTGAATAAGAGGTCTGTAGTCAAGGTAACAGTGTTGTATGCACGTCAAGTTCATGCTTCTGATATAGCTCTGCAGTTACATTAAGAGCCGCCAACAGGGGAGCTGGGGAGGCACCAGGACTTGCCTTATTTTTGTAGCGTCTTGTGTGTTTATGATTATTTTGGACTAAAACTTAGAGACACAGAGGAGCCTTGGTTGTGGGAACCAACCAGGGAAGCCCGTGTTGGCATTTTGACCGTGCGGCTTCGGTGCCGCGGGACCTACTTGAGGTAGGGGAAGGCCAGCAGCACGTGGTCGGACGCGTTGCCCCGGATCTCCCACACGCAGGTCATGTTGTCGTGCATGTCACTCCGCGGCGGGTTCTTCACAGAGCCCGACAACTTAGTGATGACGCCGCCGCATCGAGGTTTCTCTAAAGGCAGGAGGGGGTTCAGGGTCTCCACTTGCCCTTATTCAATTCACGCATTTTATAACTCACACACTTTATCTTTTCTTCCCAAATTCAGACCGTTCACGCCCAAAGTCTCACCTGCAGTGGCCATCCCTGCTGTGGCAGCTGACGGGTGACCTGTCACACACAAAGGGCACGTGGACTGTCAGTGGGCACGAGGCCCAGGCTGTCCGGGCCCCTCCCAGAGCCACGGAGCCAGCCTGGGGGTGAGCCAGCGCCCGGACAGATGCTGGTGTGGGGAGGGGAGAGGCACTGGTCTAGAACCTTCCCTGACATTGGCACATCCTTCCCTCGTCACACACACAAATGAGCTACGTTTAAATCGGGGTTAAGAACATGAAAGATGTGAGATGCTGCTCCTGTCGTCAATTCCAGGGACCCTGGGTCTGGAGCCACGTGGCTTCGATGGACGAACAGCAGGAGGCACCGATGCGCTGCTCCCTTCCACCTGCTGCTCAGGGCCTGGGAGCCGGGAGCAAGGACACTCCGGACGCTCCTCCTGGCTCGACGCCTCTCCGACCAGCGGCAGCTGGCCCAGAACTTCCCACTGGAGAGTCTCTCCCAGGACCAGGCCACTCCCGCCTGCCAGAGCCCATCACCCCGAGGGCGGACTGAGCATCGCTAGACCTCGTCCACTCAGCCTGATGCGCAACACCGAGCAGAGCTGGCTGACAGCGGGCGCGGGGCGGGGTTTGTGAAGGAGAGGGCACTTGGCATTTCTGGGTGTCGGTGTGGAGAGCGTTGGAGAAACCAAGAGCACGGAGCTCTGTGGGGCTGGCTGCACCGGAACGAGGCAGAGGCGAGGAGAGGGGGACGGGAGGGGTCACCTTGACCTTGGCCAGGTCTTTCCCACCAGCCACCTGCCCCTGGGCAGGAAGTTCCTTAACTGCCTCTCAAGTCTTTTTTAAAAAAATTATTATTGATTTCAGAGAGGAAGGGAGAGGGAGGAAGAGAGAGAGAGAAAGAAACATCCATGATGAGAGAGAATCACGAATGGGCTGCCTCCTGCACACCCCCTACTGGGGATCAAGCCCACAACCCGGGCCTGTGTCCCGACTGGGAATCAAACCCTGACCTCCTGGTTCATAGGTTGGTGCTCAACCACAGAGCCATGATGGCCAGGCTCTGCCTCTCAGATCTTAACCCGTTACCCGAGTCTCACTGCCGTCCCCTCGCACCCTCAGAATGATGGACTGTGCGTGCTGTACAGGAGCCGAGAGTTTAGAGCCTGCTGCTTGCGTGTGGCGTGCGCAGTGGAGTAGCGGAGAGGCGGACGTGAGCCTAAGGTGCTCTTCACCTCGCCACGGACATTTAGGGGCTCCAGGCTCTGCCCGCCCCCCACCCCCTAGCAGGAGAGTAAGGGACACCTAATTCCAGGACAGCCTCTGCCCCGAGGGGTGGGCATGCTGCCCTTGGTGCCAGTGCCCTCCTACCTGGTGGCGTGCCCACCGCGTGTGCAGCATCTGTAAGCAGAGAGATGAGGGCAGCTGCTGTGAGCTCTTTCCCGCCGTGAGCTTTACCCTGTCTCTTGTAGGTTCTGCCTGGGAAGAGCTCAAACCCGCTCGGCCTGCCAAGGGGCGGGGTTACCTGAGCAGACCACGCCCGCGTCTTCCCCGTGCCCGCAGTTGTGGGAGAGCCAGCCGAGGTGGGCACACTCCTCCAGGTGCCCCTCATCGCCCCTGCAGCGCACGTCATCCAGCAGGATCTTGCCAGAACCTTCCCCGAAGTGGGACTCGCCGGGCGCTGAAACGGCCCGGCCACACCCCAGCTGCCTGCAGACGACGTTGGCTTGTGGCAGGTCCCAGAGGTCGTCGCACACGGTCCCCCAGACGCCTTGGTAGAAGAGTTCCACACGGCCTGCACAGCTCCCCCCGCTGTCAGACAGCCTCACGGGGGCCCAGCCTCCTGGGAAGAGTTGGGGTCATGGGGTGAGAACAGCGCCCTCTGCCTGTTGATGGCTGGACCGGCTTCTACCTGGCCTAGTCTTCCTTGCTTTCCATGACTTTGCAACTCACATCCTTCCCACTGCCGGGAGAGACCCACACTTGAAGGAGCCCTTAGAGTCCTCCTCTCCCACACCCCGTTGAAGACAGCTTGCCGGGGGTCGGTCCTTCACACCAGCAACCCCAGTTTTTCTCCTCCTCAAAGCTTTGCTATTCAGGATGCAATATTGCAGCTCCCCCTCTCATTGTCCTACACCCGTGGTCGGCAAACTGTGGGTCGCGAGCCACATGCGGCTCTTTGGCCCCTTGAGTGTGGCTCTTCCACAAAATACCATGGCCTGGGCGAGTCTATTTTGAAGGAGTGGCGTTAGAAGAAGTTTAAGTTTAAAAAATTTGGCTCTCAAAAGAAATTTCAATCGTTGTACTGTTGATATTTGGCTCTGTTGACTAATGAGTTTGCCGACCACTGGCCTACATCTTCGCTCTGGGCTGGTGGCTCATGACTCGCTTTGCCAATACAATGTAGCAGAATAATGATGCCTATAACCTGTCCTACCCAAAGCTATGCAGAGCTGAGTCCGAGAGGGCTGACAGGCTCCCCTGGGCTCCATGGAAATCCTGGGGCAATCATCAGAATAAGCCTGAGCCGGGCGCTGGGTGATGAGAGACACAGGGCCTCGTCACCTCTGTCACCTCAGATAACAGCCATGGAAATGTAAGGCCTGTGAGGGAGGCCATCCTAGGCAAGACGGTCTTCCACTGACCTGCCAGCTAACCTGAAATGCATGTGGGAGCCCTGCCGAGATCAGCCAAGACCAGGCAAGCCTACCCCAGATCTGCAAAGCAGCCCAGCTGACCCCCAGACTCACGGGCAATTACAAATGGTGCTGTCCTAAGCCACTGTGTTTGGGGTGGTTTTACATGACGATAGATAACTCGTACATGTCTTCTTTACCCATATCCCTTTCTTAGATGACCTCTCCTACCCAAAGCCAGGAGGGGGGCACGGGGCCAGTGCCGTGTGCCCCATGACTGAGGCTGCCCAGTCAGCTCGAGTGTACGTCCGACTTCAGAGGAACCAGTCCCTGTGCTGAATCAGGCCATATTCTCTGCTGGGAATTTGGAATTAGAAGAGGATAGGAAGGTCATATGGACTCAGGAACTGGTTCCCATACCTGCAGGTGGAGGTGTCCGGGCCTTCGGGGCTGTGGTCAGTGAAGGCTTGGAGAAGTCATCCCCTAGAAAGAACAACAGCGTGAAGTCATTGTCAGCACTGGGGAAAGAACAAGTGGACATTGCATTACAAAACGCTCTGAAGCTTTTGGTTTTCTTTCAGTTCGTCTAAGGAAGTCACCATCAGCACCATCAAACGAGGCTGCTTAACTTTTTATTCATCTATATTATGTTCATGGTAAAGGGGTCCTGGAATTCCTGGCCCAGTAGAAATAAGTCTTTAAAAAATAGGAAACAAACTTAAGAACATCATATTTGAGGAAACCTGAAGGAAAGGAAAGCAGCACCTACAAATTGATAATGCTGGGATGTATTCATAAATATGCTTCGAATTGGAAGAATAATATGAGCAAGTTCTAAAGAGCTTAGTGACCTTCCAGCCAAAAGGCATGATTATTCAATTCTGGAATCTAATTCTTATTCTGCCACATGCACATGAACGTCAGTTTCCTGATATGTGCCAGATGAAGAGAATGCCATGAATGCAACCTTAGCCTCTTAGCTGTAAATGGAAAATTAATTCATCCACAGAGAACTGTCTATTTGCATAGTACCAGATGTTGACAGATACCTTAATAATTTACCTAAAATATTCTTGTTTGAGTGTTTAGCTCTCCATAAACATAACCATAAGAACACACAAACTAAAAATAGCCAAGGAAGTGATTCACAAGTACAAAGTTTAACTTACCAGGTAAACTAGTTTCTTCTGATAACGGTGCTGTTGCTGGTAACAATGCTGCTGATAATGATGGCATTGATGTCGGTGACAGTGGTGGAGATGATGATGACAGTGGTGATGATGGTGATATTGATGATGAAGATGATGATGATGACAATGCTGGCATCAGAATTATATAAAAAAATTCCTCTTTGTTTTAAGACAGTGGTTTTCAAAGTGTGGTTCCCTACCACAGTATAAGCATCTGGACTTGTTGGAGATGCAAATCCTTACACCCCACTCTGGGCCTACAGAACTAGAAATGCTGGGTGGGACCCAGCAATATGCATTTTTAATAAACCCATGGGGTAATTCTGATGAAAAATAACGTTCAAAAACCACTGGTTTAGGATAAAAAGGAAAGGATTGGAATAGCCCCATGGTTTCTTCTAGTGGCAAAGTTACTCTAAAATCGCATAACTATAATTTTTCAACTGATGTTGTTTTACTGTCTGTTAAAAAAAAATCAGGCCTCACAGACTAAAGACAGATGATTTTCTGATCTAATCACTCTGGGACATAAATGCCAATTTTCTCTCAAGTAAGTGATTGGTGATGATTGATGGGCATAGTCACAGAAAACTATATCCTAAAGCCAGTGACTATTAATTATAGTCCTTCAATGGCCCCAGAAGAGTCCTGTCTTGCCCGATAATCCAGTTCTGATTTGGGGAGGTTCCTGCACCTGGGCATTGTGTCCTGCTAGCTAATTTTCAAACCCTCTTTTGCTGATGTTATTCATCAATGTTGCAGTCTCTCCCAGGCCACACCCTAAGCCGAGCCTGGGACCTCTCCTCAGGCAGCTGCCCAGCAGAGGGGCTATCAGGCCAGGATGAGCAGGTTTCCTGAGAGCAGGAGGCCAAGGTCAACACCACAGATCTGAGTTCTGAGCCCTATCTGTAATGGTGGGCAGACACAGAGACTGGGAAAGCCGGTTAGACTTCAAGTCAAATAGACCAATCAAACCAGCCCCTGTGAACTGCTTCAAGTTCGATTTGACAGGGTCATTTTCATTCCATTTCTACTGTGTTAGCCGGACAGAACTAGAGGTAGAACGGGGCCTAGCAACAGCCCAATCGGTCTCACTTGGTGGGAAGGGGTCTGCCGCTAGAGGACCTGCGAGTGTGGAGAGAGGGAACCATCAGCCCCCACAGGAAGAGGCCCCGGCTCACTTCCCACTCCCTGTCACTGCCCCTTCCGCCCACGAGTCCCAGACAGAGCACACGACCCCTCACCCGAGCAGATGGCCCCAGCGTCATCATCGTGGCCACAGCTGCGCATGAACCAGGAGTCGTGGGCGCACAGGGCCAGGTGGCTCTCCTCACCGCTGCAGTGCACGTTGTCCAGGAGGATCTTCCCGAAGCCCGGCCCGAAGTGGACGCCCAGCGGGGCAGACACCGCCTGGCCGCACCCCAGCTGCCTGCACACCACCTGGGCCTCCCGCAGGCCCCAGCCGTTCCCACACACCGACCCCCAGGTGCCCTGGTAGAACACTTCCACGCGCCCGGAGCACCTACTGGTGCCATTGGCAAGCCTAATCCTGGGCGGGTCTCCTGTGGAAACAAAAATGAAGGTCCATTTTGGAAACTTGCATTTTGCTCTCATCCTATTTGCCCAGCTCCCAAAGTAGGGGGAATTTCTGATCACTCCCCATTTATGAGCGCGTTCTAGAAAACCACCGCTCAATAATCCCGCCGCTGCGTGAGGTGGCCCCTGGCAGTTGCGCCACAAAGTGGATCAGATTGTAGAACATACGTTGCTGAGCCAGGACCTTCCCTCAGCTGGGCAGACACGCAATATCACAGAAATGTATTTCTATCCGTGGGGAAACGTGCCCATTATGTGGTTTATTAAAAAAGGTTCAACACCATAGCTGTTAAAAGCAGTAAAATCTATCTATAAATCTTTATAGCTATCAACACGGATACACCTCAAAAATGTGACATTGAGTAAAGAATACAAGGGAGTGGATGATAGACGGGGACCGATATCATCGGTGTGAAAGAAAAACACAAAATAACACACCTAGAGTCGCACAATTCCTATTTGTAAAAGTCTTAAAATGAACTACACTGAATGGCCAGATTATTAGGATCTCTGAACTCATAATAATCTGGCCACTCAGTGTAGAACGACACACACCGCATCCAGAAGAATGCTTGTCTCCGCGGAAGAGGAAGAAAACGGAACGGGGATGGGGAGTCTGGGGAACTTCAAAGCTGCCTGTCATGTCTCATTTCTTGACAAGATGGAAACCCACTGTGACAAACTGTGAGCGCCAGCCCTGGAGGCACAGGGGCGCACTGTTTCCTTCCTCATTCTCCTCATTGTCTGAACTTGTCAATGTGTCTGTGAAGTGGCAGGAAAGTGGGGTGCTTGGAGCTCAGCCGGGTGCTGGGGGCGTGGTCCTCTCGCTCTGGCCCCATGCACCCCCACCCCCTCCCTGGCTGTCACGACCTACCCTGGGGCTTACTTGCACAGTGGTGTGTCCTATGAGCAGGTGGCTGACCTGGCCGGCTGGGCCAAGGATCAACGTCTCTACGACTCGAAGGTGGCGGGTCCAAGACAGGTGGCTCTAGAACAACACGGAAACGGTGGTCAGGGCCGCAGCGTCTTCCTGAGACACAGGTGAGACCCCATCAGAGAAGGATTCAGCAGGCCCCTGCCGAAGAGCTGCCCGCCTGGCCACGTGCTCACAGAGAAGGACCTGCCTCTCACGAGGCCTGGGTCAAGTTCAGGCGACAGAGAGGACGCTCCTAATGCCACCCTGCTTTCCCCAAATGCCTTGCCCCCTTTAAAAAAAAAAAAATTGGGGGGTTAATCCTCCCCCGAGGATATTTTTCCATTGATTTTTAGAGAGAGAGGGAAAGACAGAGAGAAACATCAATGATGAGAGAGAATCATGGATCGGCTGCCTCCTGCACGCCCCACACTGGGTATCAAGCCCACAGTCCGGGCCTGTGCCCTGACCAGGAATCGAACCGTGACCTCCTGGTTCCTAGGTCGACGCTCAACCCCTGAGCCACGCCGGCCGGGCATGATGTTCTTTGACAGTAAAATTATGGATAAACACAAAGTGAAGCTGGACAGCGTGAATCCAGGCACCTCAGGAGGGGTCCCTCTCCGTGCGGCATGCCCTCTCTGATGGAACAGCAGTCACCAGCGATGGGCAGTGCAACTTAGCAGCTGCGATAAACTCGGTCACAGGGGGCGGGGGGGTAGGACTGGGGGGAGGCGGGGGTCCTACCTGGGTGGGGGGAGGCGGGGGTCCTACCTGGAGATGCTGAACGCGCCGCAGTCAGAGGAGGGAGCAGAGTGGCTGGCAGCAGGCAGTACTGTAAGGAAGACACACTCGTCAGCCTGCTGCACGCTGCACTGTCTGTGTTGCTTTTTAGCTTCCACAGACTGATGCGTCTCGGAGGGAAAGGGGGTCGGTGAGCTGGAGAGATTGACCGCAGAACTTGTGGGCGCCGATGCCTAACACGTGGACACAGGCAAGCAGTGTGGTGAGGGCTGGGGAGGGGCAGGAGCGGGTGGACGGGGTCAAGGCAGGGACAAGGGGGACATCTGTAATACTTTCAACAATTAAGATAAATTTGAAAATGAAAAATAATAAGAATGCTCCCTCAAAGCCCTATCCTGTGTGGCTCAGCGGATAGAGCGTTGGCCTGCAGACTGAAGGGCCCCGGGTTCGATTCCGGTCAAGAGCACGATTGCGGGCTGGATCCCCAGGAGGAGGCGTGTAGGAGGCAGCCGATCCATGATTCTCTCTCATCATGGATGTTTCTCTCTCTCCCTCTCCCTGCCTCTCTGAGGTCAATACAAATATATTTTTAAAAAAGAATTCCCCCCGAAAGGAAACACTCATGAACGGAAGTGCTCACAGTGACTTGAGAGGGGTGTGGCCAGCGAGGGCCCCCCATGACCTCACAAGTTGTGGTTTTACCTCAACTCTGAAGGGCCCACCAGGGAAGTGATAGGCGTGCTGAGTCGCCTCTCAGCCACGGGTCCTGGGTCCTGTTCAGCTCACTTGCCCCCTCCTCCCTCCCAGACTCTGTGTCCCAGGCAGGTGTTTGGTGTTTTGTGATAAGAATTATGTGTTGCCCGGCTGGTGGGGCTCAGCGGTTGAGCATTGACCTATGAACCAGGAGGTCGATTCCCGGTCAGGGCACATGCCGGGTTGCTGGCTCCATCCCTAGCAGGAGGCAGCCAATCCATGATTCTCCCTCGTATTTTAAAAAAGGTTTTAATGATTTTAAAGAGAGCGGAAGGGAGGTGGAGGGAGACAGGAACATCCATGATGAGAGAGAATCATGGGTCGGCTGCCTCCTGCACGCCCCACAGTGGGGATCGAGCCTACAACCCAGGCCTGTGCCCTGACTGGGACTCGAACCCTGACCTCCTGGTTCCTGGGAGGACATTCAACCCCTGAGCCACGCCGGCCGGGCCACAAGCATTCTTAAAAGTGGAGCTGGAGGTCGGAGCGTCAGAGAGAAATTCGAAGACTCGACACTGCTGGCTTTGAAGGCGGAAGAAGGAGGCTCCCATGGAGAGGCAGGCCGTGGTCTCGCCCGCGGCCTCCAGGTGGACAGGACTCCGGATGGCGATTTCGCACAGTGAGACTCATCCCGGACTCTGACCCCAGAGCTGAAGGCAGCACATGGGTGTGGCTCACGCACTAGCTTTGTGGGGACTGGTGACACAGCACAGGACACGCAGACACGAGCCCGTGTTACATGAGCTCCAGTGCTGCTCCTCCGAGGCACGGAAGCACATGGCCAGGAGACGCTGCGAGAGCCCGAAGCCTCCAAGCAGCGGCCCGAGCGACGCCGACCGGCAGTCTCGGACCCACTCTCGCCCGGATGCTCTCAGGACTCATTCCAACATCACAGCGCCGTCCCCTCTGAGGATGGAGGGGATCTCGGGGCACTGCCCTGAGAACAAGCTCCCCACAAACTCAGCCACTGGGGCGCTGGGGGTCACCAGGGAAGGGGCTGCAGGCCACGCCCCTTGTGGATCTCTTTCCTGAGTTTGGAGGGACCGTGAGACCTCGGGGCGACAGCACCGAGTGAGGGCTCTCTTACCTGAGAGGATGGTGTCTGAATTCCCGTCATCTACGGGCACGAGAGAAACGGAGATGTTTTCATGTGATTAAAGGGGTGACGTTCACTCCACCTGCTTCTGAGCGTCAGCACCGCCCCAAGGGGACGGGTGAGAAACGGGCCCGAGGACACGGGACCCGGAGCAGCGCCTCCCCGGACATCATGGGCACCCGGACGTGCTCGCCCATGGGGTTGTTTTGAAGAGAGCCTACAGCTACAGCTTCACCACGGGGCGGGGCCAGCTCTGCAGAAGGGCACACAGAACAGGCCCTCTCCCGGGCCGGAGCGCCACCTGCCGGCCAGGGCAGCGGTGCCCATCTGGGACCAGAGCCAGTGGCCATGGCCCGTCCACATCTGAGCCCCTTCCCAGCCCTGCCTCTCGGGACCCAGGGGCACCCTCAGTCCCCCGGGACCCTCGGTGAACACGGCTGCTATCCGTGTCACGTACATGCATCCGCTACACATGTCAAAGGACCGACACTGCGCACTGTGTGTCTTCCTCTGGGCCCCGCCTCCTGCCTGCCTGGGGGGCGGGCGGGCGCGGAGGGGCGGAGAACGGGAGTGTCAGGCCGATGGGACAGAAGCAGGAACTCACCCAGTGCCGGCTGCAGGCGCTCGGTCTCGGCGGCTAGGTGGGGAGAGAAGGTCATTTTAGAAAAGGGCCAGTGTTGTCCTAGAAAAGCTCCAACCAGAACAAATTTCAGCACAAGAGAACGTGACTCCTGAATAAAAATGTCGGCCCTCCGGCCTTAGTTCAGGGGACGGTTCATTAGCCATCACACACATACGTGATGAGCCGGACAGCGTGCCTGGCCACACGTGTCCCACTCCGCTGCGCTGCGTGTGTCCGCCCTGTAGACTCCGTGACAACCGGGAGGCAAACACTCCTCGCGCCACAGAACAGGCAGAGCACGCGGCTATGAGACAGACGCGTTGATAGAACTCTAACCCCCACCCGACGGAACAAAGCCAATCAGGGGGGAAAAAGAGAAACCAAAGATAAATGTAAGCAAGCCAACCCCCCCACGCACACACACGCACACGCACGCACACGCGCACACGCACGCACGCACACACTCGGCCCCAATGTCTGAGCTGTTTGAATGGACTTTGAAAACGTATTAGTTACGTTAGTGTCATACAGATAGAGTCCCTCGGGCTACACACACGGGAATGTCAGCCCGTGACCCGCTCTCTGCTCCGGACCCTCTAAGCCACTTCCTTCTTCCCATCGGCACACGGGCATCTTTCATTGTGGCGAGCTGAACACCAGCCACATGTTTGGTGGAAATTCATTTGTATATATGTGTGGCTGAGCGCATGGGTGTGAATGTATGTATGTGAGAGAGTGTGCATGTGTGTGGCTGAGCGCATGGGTGTGAATGTATGTATGTGAGAGAGTGTGTATACACATGCACATGTATGTGAGAGCATGTGCACAGTGCACATATGGGTGTGTGCATGTGAGAGTGTGTGCATGTGTGTGACTATATGTATGCAAGAGAGTGTGTGAATGCGTGGGGTGTATGTGCCTGTGTGTGGGTGGGAGGGGGAGGTTGGCCCGCAGAGCTGTCAGCTTGCCAGCGGCACAGCACGGCGCCGTGCTGCTGAACGCCTGACCAGGGCGAATGCGAGCAGGCGGCTGGGGGCCCAGCCCAGATCTGACACCACAGACTCCCACCCCGACCGCAGCGCCAGGGGGAGCCGGGCTGAGTGCCCCGGGGCGGGGGGGGGCTATGGGCAGGGGCTGTGGGTGGGGAGGGGGTGGCAGTGTCAGGCCTGGAGGCAGAGCAGGTGGGTGCCCAGCTGAGCAGATGGCCACTCGATCGCATTGCGGTTTTGGAGGATTGTCCCTGTTTGCCTTGGCTCGTGCTGATCAGATAAACTACGTGGGGCCAACCACACCTCCAGATGCAGCCCTCGCTGCTCCCGGAAGCTCTCGGGCCCATTGTCTGTAAGGAGCCTGTGCAGCCACTGAGGAGCCCACCGCACCTCCGGGGCCGCATCGCATGGCTGATCCCACGCCCCCCGAAGCTCAAGGACACGTCTGTGAGCTGTAGAGGGAAGTGCAGTCGGGGCAGAGGCGGCGAGAGCACAGGTGGGGGAGCCGGGGGTGGGGCGAAGCTGGAGCAGGGGCCAGGCCGTCCCTGAGAAAACGCCCGGCCACCCGGCTACTCGCCTGTTGCGTCTGCAAGGGCCCCGTGCCTCTCAAATGCCCCGGATGCCAGCAGCTCAGGAAACACCCCAAGATCCTGGAAAGCATGTTCCCAAGGACTCGGGCAGCAGGCAACAGTGGTGGGAGAGTCTTGGGCATTGTTTTCCGCTCACTGGTTCTGACCATTCCTGGAGTGCCCGCTGCTGGGCCAATGGTGCCGGGAAACGGGCCCGCTTGTCACGCCGTGTGCCCTCAGTGTGCGGGATTGGCAGGGAGTCAGGGCAGGGCAGAGGAGGAGAGGGTTGAACCCTCCTATCAAAGGCCCCGCTCAGGTAATGAATCGCCCCGTTTGGCCGGTTTCGCACTGGGACCTGATTTCTCAGGGGGATTAGAGGAGGGGGCAGGACAGGAGGCAAGGCGGACCTTCGCACCCAGGGGTCTGCTCGGGGCTGTTTCCAGCTCAGCATTGAGTCTCATTACCAAGGTGTTGTCTTAAGAGAATCGCTGGATTTTAGGGAGATTTTTCCAGTTCCCAGCAATCTTTAAACTCACTTTTCCCAAACTGGGGGTTGTCTCCACCCCACCCCCCACGTCTATTCTAAATCCTTTAAAATACATATATTTTTAAAATTGATTTCAGAGAGGAAGGGAGAGGGAGAGAGAGACAGAAACATCCATGATGAGAGAGAATCCTGGATCAGCTGCCTCCTGCACGCCCCCTACCGGGCATCGAGTCCACAACCCGGGCATGTGCCCTGACTGGGAATCCAACCGTGACCTTCTGGTTCATAGGTTGACGCTCAAGCACTGAGCCACACCGGCCGGGCCATCCTCAATCCCTTAGACCAGTGATCCGCAAACTCATTAGCCAACAGAGCCAAATATCAACAGTACAACGATTGACATTTCTTTTGAGAGCCAAATTTTTTAAATTTAAACTTCTAACACCGCTTATTCAAAATAGACTCGCCCAGGCCGTGGTATTTTGTGGAAGAGCCACGCTCAAGGGGCCAAGGAGCCGCACATGGCTCGCGAGCCGCAGTTTGCCGACCACGGCCTTAGACACCCGACTCCATACAGATTAAGTCCCAGTCCGAGTCTGCCTGCCAAGAGCAGCCCGCACTTCTTCAAGTGAGGCCCTGTGGGCAGAGCTCACCGAGGTCCATGCAGCTTGCTCTGGGGCCCCCACTCCGTGCCTGTAACGACACCCCCAACGCCCGTCCTTTCTTCCCTCCAGCATCACATTTGCCTCATCGGAGCCAACACCATGAGCTTGCATGTCCCATTACCTCAGACATCCGAAACTCACTATGCTCCCGAGAGCCCCATGCGTTTCCTTTTTATTTATTCATCATGTTTGTTGATGTCAGAGAGGAAGGGAGAGGCAGAGAGAGATAGAAACACCCATGATGAGGGAGAATCTTGGATCGGCCGCCTCCTGCACGCCCCCAAGTGGGGATGGAGCCCGCAACCCGGGCATGCGCCCTGACCGGGAATCGAACCTGGGACCTTCAGTCCACAGGCTGACGCTCTATCCACT
This sequence comes from Ia io, assembly GCA_025583905.1. Classification (NCBI taxonomy): domain Eukaryota; kingdom Metazoa; phylum Chordata; class Mammalia; order Chiroptera; family Vespertilionidae; genus Ia; species Ia io. The sequence continues at coordinate 1,095,595 of JAJQQW010000012.1, read as the reverse complement.
GAGCCACACCAGCCAGGGCGAGAAAGCCCCCATGCGTTTTCCCCATACGCTTGGCACAGCCCCCTGGGGCGCCCACCTGCCCGATGCTGATCCGCTGGAGAGAAGCACCCCTTCCCGCCGGCATGTATCCATGTTGCCTCTACTGCCTGAACCTGTGGCGGGAATATTGAAAGAGGAACCTGTCCTGGTTTCTTGGGGATGGATACACGTGGGGAAACGCTATACTCGGAGGCCAAGCATCCGCACTGTCCTCTCTTCTCGGTGTAAGATCCCCAGTTTAGAGCTCGTAGCGTCTAATGACAGTTCACACTGACTTAGCAGCTTCTCGCCTGAGGCACGTTTCCATGTAATTTATGACCATTATCCTATCAAATCTCCTCTGTCAGAGCCAAGGGCAGCAGCCGGAGGGACGCAGAACCCGCCCACATCCGCGTGGTCAGGAAAGAGGGACTCGGGGCCTGAGCAGTGCAGACCTGGCCCTAAGTCACGTTCCCATGCTCACTCATCATCAGACGTGTAAATGCATGCAGGAAACCGCTTAGCCAGGGGTCCTCAAACTTTTTAAACAGGGGGCCAGTTCACTGTCCCTCAGACCGTTGGAGGGCCGGACTATAGTTTAAAAAAAAACTATGAACAAATTCCTATGCACACTGCACATATCTTATTTTGAAGTAATAAAACAAAACGGCAAAAACACCCGCATGTGGCCCGCGGGCCGTAGTTTGAGGACGCCTGGCTTAGACCCTCCTGAACACCCTCGCGTGTTCTAGCAAATACTAGTAGGTCTGAGTAGCTACTCAATTACCTGCAGAATAAAAGGAGAGTTTGAGTATGAACTTCACAATCAAACGTTATTCTGTGGGTGGTGATGAGGTTTTTCTTTATAGTGAATAAAAGTTTTATCCAAGCTATTTGCTGTTCAAGAGTATTTCCAAGCCTCTGTTTGTTAATGTAAGCGGGGAAGCTAAGTAACAGGGGACTTTGATATTTCCCCCTCAAGTCACAAAATAACGATAAAAATAATCGAAATGATGGGGACAGTTTGATTAGTGTAGTTCCAACTTAAACTAAGACTTCCCTAAGAGGACTAGATGTGAAATACAGATTAAGGCTAAGATTACCCAATTGATAATTCTTTAGAAATAAAAAGACAGAGCCCTGGCCAGTTTGGCTTCGTGGATAGAGTGTCGGCCTGTCAACGGAAGGGTCCCGGGTTCGATTCCGGTCGAGGGCACAGGCCCAGGTTGTGGGCTCCATCCCCGTGGGGGGCGTGCAGGAGGCAGCTGATCAATGGTTCTCTCTCATCATTGATGTTTCTATCTCTCCTTCCTTCCTCTCTGAAATCAATAAAAATATATGTATATAAAAAGAAATAAAAAGATAGAGATGTTCAGGTTAGAAGACTTCATGAATCAAATCTAGATAATTTTGTCACGTCAACTGTTTCAGGCGAAGGTATTCTTTTATGGTACATTTTCCAACGCCGTTCAGCAACAGGAAAGAAATCGTGGCCGTAATTCAATACCTCCACTGCCTCAGGTCAGCGTGCGGGCCAGAGAGCATGTCGAAACCCCGAAGTCCCCCCCGCCAGCGCTCCTCCTTCTGCTTTTTAAAAAAATATTGATTTTTTTGGTGCCCTGACTGAGATTGAACCCAGGACCCTACAGGGGTTCAAAAAAAATCGATATTTTATTGATTTCAGAGAGAGGAAGGGAGAGAGAGAGGGCACAGAAGCATCAGGATGAGAGAATCATTGATCGGCTGCCTCCTGCACGCCCCACACTGGGGATCGAACCCGCAACCGGGCATGCTCATGGGTCCATGCTCAACCACTGAACCACGCCGGCTGGACCAAATGTTCCTTCTGTACCCGCCTCTCTCCAGAACCCTCACAACAGAGCCACCTTTTTGTGAGGGTTCTGGAGAGAGTGCCTCGCCCACAAGACAGAAACCCACAGAAAACCCTTGACCCAGCGGCCCCAAACCCACAAGCACGGCGAAGCACGTCACAGCAGCGTCTCCCTCCGTGGCTGGATTGCATTCAACAGGGAAAGGCCCTGTTGGCCTGGATTTCATTGTAAGCTTCCCCACAGCGGGCTGGGGGGCTCTGTGGGGGTACCCACACTTTCCCTGTCCTCCATGGGACAGGCAAGAGCAAGGGCCCGGGCACCCACGGCTGTACCTGTTTCGAGTAGAAAAATCCCGGGCAGGAGCAGCAGCCCCAGCAGGGGGGCCGGGCAGCCCATGTTGGAGGTGTCCAGCTGCTGCAGGCTGGCCGGCGGCCTTATATGCTCGGCCTTATATGCTCGCAGGCTCCCGGGCCAGCCGTGAAACTCGATCCCTGCGCTGGGATTGGACGGGCGGGACACTCCCTGCCGGAGAAGGTGGTGCTGCCTGCTGGAGGCCTGCACGGAGCCCAGGGGGTGGGAGGTGTGACCGGAGGGGTGACGAGGCAGATGGTGAGCTGGGCCCGGCTGGGCAGGTGGGACCCCGAGTTTCAGGGGCCCCGGACGTCACGGACGCCCCGTTTCCTCCTGCCCGCGGCACTTCCTAGGGGGAGAAGCGGTGGGCATGGACTCGTCTTTCAATACCCACGCTGCCTCTCCTGCGTCCTTGAAGGCTTTCCTCGTTCCCCAACCACATCCCCGAATTCCCGCCGCACCCACTGGTCCCTCTCTGCTAACCCTGAACCCGCCCTGCCTTAATGGTAGTTCACGGTGTCTTAGTTGTAATTCCCCCACTAGCTGGTCGGCTCTTGGAGGGACGCACTTCCCTTGAGCCCCTCCTAGTCCTGCTGGAAGCACTGCTTCCTCTGTGCGAGGCCTGGGACTGCGTACTTGCAGGAGCCTGGAGGGACCCGCTCCTACCTGACGCTCGTCAGACAATCGCTTCCCCAGCAGACACTCAGCTGCTTGGCTTCCAGCAGCAACTCAGCCCTTAGCCTCCGAGGTCTCTCCTCCGCTCGGCGCCCCGGATGCCGAGGTTTCCGACAGAGCGCCCGCCTTCCGGGGCAGGTGTCACTCTAACCCCCGCGAGCCAGACAGGGGAGGGCGGGGGGGTCTACAGACATGGGGGCCTGGGTTGTGTTAAGACGTGGAGAGGAAGTGCTTTTTCCAACCGAATACTCCACCTGTTCTTACCTGTAAAGACTGCTCTGCAGGTTGGAGGCCCTGGCTGGGCAGCCCCGTGGTTAGCGTTTCGGCCCAAGGACTGAAAGGTCTTGAGTTTGACTCTGGTCAAGGGCACGCACCTCGGTTGCAGGCTCGATCCCTGGCCCTGGTCGGGGTGCGTAGGGGAGGCAACTGGTCAATGCGTCTCTTCACATCGATGTTTCTCTCTCTCTGTCTCTCCCCTTCCCTCCCACTCTCTCTAAAAATCGATGGAAAACGTCCTCTGGGGAGGATTGACCAAAGACCACTCTGCACGTTGGTGACCCCACCGTGTCAGTCACCATGACCTGCAGGCATGGCTTCTGGCTTCTCCTGCGTGTAGGACACCCAAGGTCCGCCAGGCCCACTCTGCTCTCGATGGGCAAACGCGGTCGTGGGTGGGAGGCTGGAACAAGCCTTGAGGGACTCACTCATGCCTGATGGGTCCTGGGTAGGAGGCTGGAGCTGGGGCTGCTTCCCCCACGGTGGTCGAGGGAACGCACTTCGTCTCGTTTCCTCATCCAAAAAGGGCGAGACAGAGCTACCCGCCCTGCTGACTTCCAAGGGGCATTGGGCAGAGTCATTAAAATTAGGCGTCTACAGGAGACTTGTACATTTCATGAGCAAGATTATTTTTTCTCAATAGATGTCCCCATAACAGAGGTTTTGAGCTTCTTTCCTTTTAAAAATATATTTTTTACTGATGTCAGAGAGGAAGGGAGAGGGAGAGAGAGACGGAAACATCAAGGATGAGAGAGAATCATGGATCGGCTGCCTCCTGCACTCCCCCTAGTGGGGATGGAGCCTACAACCCAGACATGTGCACAGACCGGGAATCCAACCGTGACCTCCTGGTTCATAGGTCGCGCTCCCCACTGAGCCTCGCCGGCCGGCAGTTTCCAGCGTTTCTAACCATCTCGTTGTCATTAACCACAAACCCAGGAGAATTAGCCACGGCAGGAAGAGAGGCACCGTGGGAGAGAGAGCGTTGCACGGACCGAAGAACCGGAGCTGGGACGACAGTCCACAGCCGGATCCATGGTCCACGGGCCATAGTCCACGTGGATCTGTGTGCTCTTCTGTAACTCGTCTCCCTTCGGAAGCCCCTCTGTCTAGGCAGATCCCACCATGTAGCTGAAGTGCAGTTTCAATCGTGGGATAAAGGACAGTAACAGGCGTGCAAGTCCTTGTGTTTGCCCAGCACTTCCTGACCACCGAGGGCTTCACATTCATCCTCTCTTCTTTTTTAAAGTCTCTTTGGCATCTAGTGGTGCCTACCGGATGCACTGGGACCCTGTGGCAGGTATCCCAACAGACCAGGGCTGTTCGCATTGTGGGTCAGGCCAGCGCCTCCGACTGAGCAGTCATGCATGTGCTCCCTGCCCAGCACACGTGCGGCCAGCATGGCTCAGCGTTACACGTTTTATGGGTTAGTTCATCTTGGACATTATTTCATTTTAACCCTTTTCATCGTCCTGGGAGTTCGCAGAACATGTGTCTCCTCTCCGCTTTCTAGGCCGGGAAACTGACTCGGGGACATGGACCCACCCGCCGGGGTCAGCAGGGGCGGAAGGAGCTGCAGGCCCGGGCTCGGGCTGCCTGTGCGCATGCTCCCTGTCTCTGTCCTTCAAAAGAGCCTGGCCGGCGCGGCCCAGGGGCTGAGCTTCGACCTAGGAACCAGGAGGTGAGGGTTCGATTCCCGGTCAGGGCACAGGCCTGGGTTGCAGGCTCATCTCCAGTGTGGGGTGTGCAGGAGGCAGCTGATCCATGATTCTTTCCCATCATGGATGTTTCTCTCTCTCTCTCCCTCTCCTTCCTCTCTGAGTTCCATAAACACACATTTAAAACTATTAATCACTGATTGCTCGTTCACCGAACCAGCAGGCTTGTGCACAAGCGCAGCACAGCCACGCAGGCCCAGCGCCCTTTGGAGACTCCAGCCTGGGCTGCTCTGGCCTCTTCCCCGGACTCGGGTCTGAGGCACCCAGTTGAAGGTCAGAGAAATGTACTTCTCCGGGTTAGATCCCAAAGATCCGCTGGGCGTCCGGCCCTCTCACCCCCTGGGAGTTCCAGTACCGTAGGAGCCGCTGCCAGCGAGGGATTTAAGATAAGACAGCTTCCTGTGTGTGGATGTACTGGTAACTCACGCGGCTTTCTTGGCACACCCACCCGAAGCCTGCTCAGAGGGCCAGGCGCCTTCCGGGGAGGCCAGGGTCGGCAGGGCGAGCGCAGGGGCCACCGTCCGCACAGCCTCTCGGGATGTGGAGAGCAGCTCAGCCCTGAAGACGCCTCTTGGCTCCCACCTCAGTGAGTGGGGGAGACCTGGGTTCCCACAGACGTCGGAAAACCCCGCGAGCAGGCGGGACGCGTCCCGGGAGAGAACCTGCCCCACTTCCAGGCGGGAAGGGAGGCCTGGGGGAGGGCACGCTCTGCATTTAATGAAACACGAGGAAGGCCGCACGCCCACGACGATGGTGATACCCAGCGAGGTTTCCTGAGAAACCGCGGGTGATACAGGATGGAGACCTGCCCACGGGCCGGCCCCCGGAACGGATCGCAGTCCCTGTACCGTCGCAGAGAGATTGCGAGTCTTTCTTATTGGTGAGTAGTGAGCCCCCGAGCACCCCCACCACCACACGGAGCCCCAACCCCTTTCCTGGGCCCGACCTCCCCAACGAGAACTGCAAGGACGGCAGTGGGTCTGGGAGCTGAGGCAGGCCCCGGGCGCCACCAGCTCTGGTATCACACCGCTCCGCACGGCGGGTTACTGCACTGCTAGTCGGGTTTGGTTTGGTTTTTGTTTTGTTTTTTATTTTTATTTTTTTTTAAGGTTTTTAAAATTGATTTCAGAGAGGAAGGGAGAGGAAGAAAGAGATAGAAACATCAATGAATCATTGATGAGAGAGAATCACGGATCGACTGCCTCATGCACACCCCACACTGGGGATGGATCCAGCAACCTGGGCCTGTGCCCTTGAGCGGGAATTGAACCCTGACCTCCTGGTTCATAGGTCGGAGCCACAGGAGCCGGGCTAATCTGGTTTGTTTTGGAAGCAGGTGCCTTCTAGGACTTGGACACCATTTAAAACATATCCACATATTTAAATGAGTGACGGCATCGAGCGCTCCTAGGCCCGAGCCTACATGTTCAGTTGATACGAGTGATTATCAGTGTTCATCTCGGGGCGTCCTGATTGCAGACAAGCCGTCCCTGGCGGGCACACAGCGGGAACTGCCCACGCCTCCTGTCTTTTCCTGCTGCGTTTCCGCCATTTGTGCTCAACTCCGATCTCCTTATCAGACCAATTTGCACGGTTCAGTGGCCACACTGCCTCCCGGGGAGTCGAAGCTCAGATTAGCCCAAGCTGGGCGGGTCTATGTTTTGTTTTGCTTCTTCTAACTGGAATAGTGTGACCTTGGGCAAATCATTGAAACTTGCCCAGCACACTGGCTCCTTTGTCTGAGTCTCCCCAAAACGGGCCTCCTCGCGCTGCAAGTCACGCTGGGGACAAGGAGTTCAGTCGCGAAGGCCCCCTGGCGGGGCGGGCAGAGCACTGGCCCAGGGGCCGGGGGGACAGCAGGGAGAAGCCGAGGGCCAGAGCAGCGCCTCAGCCCAGGCGCTGGGTGCGGCCAGATGTCGGGGGGCTGCATGAGGCCACAAGGGGATGAGGAACCCGGGCTCCAGGGTGAAGGACCCTCCCTGCACCACGGCAGGTTTCGCCTCCTCCCTCCTCCTGGCAAAGGCCAGCGGTGCCCGCTCCTGGGGAAGCTGGGCGGTGGGGGGTCAGCCCTCCCCCGCCGATGCCCGCAGCCACGCAGAGGCCTCGCCCCTGCCCCCCCCGCCCCGCCCGCCCACCTCCCTCCTGCTCCCGGCCCGGCAGAGTTGGCAGAGTCGGGTCCCTGCCCAACATCACCGAAACCCAGGGAGGCCACACGTGTACATTGTCTCCAGACATCTCGTCTCTGCAGACGCACAGCTCGCCCCACGGGAGGTCCCTGGAGCCCTGGCTATTGGGAGTCTCCCAGGTTGTCATAGCACCGAACCCCCTTCTTCTCCTGTCAGAATGAGGCATGTCCCGTGTACTGACCTCCCGTAGGCCTGTACCACCCCAACCGTGAGGCCTTCCCAAAGGGGGGACCCCGTCTAGACCATCTCTGTTTTGTTGGTGTCAATCCTCCCCCAAGGGTATTTTTTCCATTGATTTTTAGAGAATGGAAGGAAGGAAGGGAGGGGGGGGAGAGAGAGAGAGAGAGAGAGAGAGAGAGAGAGAGAGAGAGAGAAGAGAGAGAGAGAAACATTGATGTGAGAGAGACACATCGATTGGTGCCTCCCACATAAGCCCAGACCAGGGCCAGGAGATCGAATCTGTAACCCAGGTGCATGCCCTTGACCAGGAATCCAACCCATAACCTCTCGGGTGCGTGGGTGGACGCCCTAACCAGGGAGCCACGCCGGCCAGGGCTGCCTGGTCCGTCTCTAGCCTCACCCTCTAGTGGAGAGTTGAGCTCACGGCGTGCCCAAGGGCACGTGCACGCACCCATGGAAGTGGGTGGGTGGCTGGGCACAGAGGAAGCGTTCCGGGGCTAGTGGTCACCCTTCGAGAGCAGCACCTGTCAGCAGACAGACACCCGCCTGACCCCCTGTCACCAGCCTCGCTCCTGGAGGTTTGCCAGTCATGTCAATGCTCGCGGAACACGCAGAGCGTGCTTTCGATGGCTAACCCGCCACCGCAGGGCGCTCCTGCAGGTGAGAGAAACACAAGTGAGACGCTTGTCCCCACACCAGCGCGGGCCAGGCCGTCCTGTCACTGTAGCCCACACGGAGGGTGCCGGGCTGTGGCCTCTGCTACCTGGTGGCTCCCCATCGCTCGGGGGGCCCAGATCTGCCACCAGGCCCAGCTGGAGCGAGCACCCCGGATCTGCTGAGCTGGGTGGGACAGGACGCACTCCCGGGAGGGCCATTGCTTCCCCCCGACACTCTCCTTTCAGTCACTGACTTCTCAGGCGCGCACGGAGCAGCCCAGACAGAGGACAAAACTGCATCAGAAGCCCTTGGGGATGGGACACAACACAGAATGGAGCCAAGCCTGCCTCGCCCACCGCTGCCCGTCACGGAGGCAGAACCGCCGCGGTGCTGGCGGGTGTGGCTCCAGGGGAAAGGGTCTTTTCTGTCGTAGTTTTTAAATTTATTCTATTTTATTTTCTTGATTCCAGAGAGGAAGGGAGAGGGAGAGAGAGACAGAAACATCCATGATGAGAGAGAATCATGGATCAGCTGCCTCCTGCACGCCCCCCACTGGGGATCGAGCCCGCAACCCAGGCCTGTGCCCTGACCGGGAATCAAACCACGACTTCCTGGGTCGAGGCTCCACCACTGAGCCACGCGGTGTTTGTACCCGGGTTTCAGGAGGCCCGACAGGCAGGAAGCAGCATGACGGACGCAGGGAGCTGCCCGTCGCCCTGGCTCCTGCCCCTGTGGGCGCAGCGGGACCAGCAGGACCGGGGGTGGATTTGCCTGGCGCCATCTCCACGCCCGACGGGCCCAGGGAGCGGTTAGGTAATGATAAGGGAAACCACAGGGCCCCGCCCTCTGTTGGCCGGGGCTGGCTCAGCACCCTCAGCCGGGCGCAGACCTCACAATGGCGCCAGGGGCCAGTTGTGATGCAAGAGCAGGGTGCCCGCCCCTGGGCTCCCCTGAAACTGCCTGAGGAAGAGCCACTCGGCCGACACCTTCCATCCGGCCTGTGGCCAGGCCATGCTCCGGGAATGGGAGGACGGCGGCCTGAAGGCAGGGCAGCAGAGGGCTAAAGACCTCCAGGCCCCAGAGCGGAAGGCCCTGAAGAATGGGGTGCTGAGCGCGGGCGAGTCTGTCAAGGACCAGGACCCCCTGTGCTGCCGTGGGGACCGAGACTCCGCTGCCCCCGTGGGGTGAGTGCGGCCGGGCTTCCTGTCCACTCCTTCCCGTCCACTCCTTCCCATCCGCTCCTTCCCGTCTGATCACTCCTTCCGTCCGCTCCTTCCCGTCCGCTCCTTCCCATCCGACCTCTCCTTCCCGTCCACTCCTTCCCATCCGACCACTCCTTCCTGTCTGCTCCTTCCGACTGCTCCTTCCCGTCCGCTCCTTCCCGTCCCTCTCCCACCCGGGCCGCGTGGCGGCACCCAGCCTGTACCCGGAGAAACCTGGCCTGGCGGCCTCGCCTGACTCCAAGGAATCATCTTTTGTGAGGTTTCCATTCCCAAAGGGAGCGCCAGGGAACCCCTTTCGTAAGTTTATTTTGTTAATCCTCTCCGAGGACAATTTTCCATTGATTTTTAGGAAGAGTGGAAGAGAGAGTGAGAGACAGAGAGAAACACCGATGTGAGAGAGACCCATCAATTGGTTGCCTCCTGTATGAGCCTTGACCAGGGTCTGGGCCAGGGAGGAGCCTGCAACTGAGGTAGGTGCCCTTGACCAGAATCGAACCCGGGACCCATTGGTCCACAGGCCGATGCTCTACCCACTGAGTCAACCAATGGGCCAGGGCCTTTCCCAGAGTTCTAATGCACTGGCCTCTCCACCTTCCAGGACATGGACCAAATTCCACACGTCAGACCCCAGCATTGCCCCCGGGAAGTACTCCCCGCTGGAGAAAGAGATCCTGGTAAGTGCTCTGACCTTCATGGGGAGGGGGTACTGAGGGCAGGCGGTCACTGGGGGGGGCGGGGGGGGGGAGCTGGAGGTTCCCAAACAGCCGCGGTCCAGACGGAAGTCTCCCAAGCAGGACGCAGGCTAGCGAGTTGGCTAGTGGCTTCGATGCCTGCAGAGCAGAGTGCCCTCTTGTTTCAAAGCCCCGGGAGGACGAGAGCCACAGCGGGACCGAGGGCAGAGGCGCCGTGCGTGGGCCTTACCTGGCGCCAGCTGCTCTCACAGGGATGGTTCCGGAGGCTTCCCGGTGGCCCCGTGAGTCCACACAATTCCTTCCAGTTCATGGGAGGCAAGGAGAGTCCAGCCTGGGCTGGTGTGGCTCAGTGGACAGAGCGTAGGTCTGTGGACTGAAGGGTCCCAGATTCGATGCCCGGGTTGTGGACTCAATCTCAGTGTACAGCTTCCTCTCTGAAATCAATAAAAATACATTGAGTGGCCAGATTATGATGATCTCTGAATGCATAATAATCTGGCTACTCAGTGTATATCCTATATAATAAAAGGCTAATATGCAAATTGTCCCCTAGACCAGGAGTTCAACCAGCAGGCAGGCCAGCCAACTGCCCATGTCCCCTCCCCCTGTCCAGTCTGGCTGGACCCCACCCATGCACGAATTCATGCACCGGGCCTCTAATATATATATATATATATATATATATATATATATACACACACTGAGTGGCCAGATTATTATGCGTTCAGAGATCATAAAAATTGGGCCACTCAGTGTATATTAAAAAATAAAATAAAAGAAAGACACCATTGAAAAAAAAAAAGGAGAGCTGGGATTTGAACCCAGGCTTGTCTCGGGCAAGCTGAGCGGTAGCAGGAGGAGGGGCCGCCAGCACCCGCGCATCCCGGGCCGTGCTAACGCCTCCTCTGGTTGCCAGCGTCTAGGTGGCGTGCACACCGTGGCCTCCAGAAGGTTCCTGACGCACAAGCAGGAGGAGGAGCGGAAGATGCTCCGGGAGCTGCAGCTGCGCTCCTCGGACTACAAGCAGGTGCTGGAGTACAGGAAGCAGTTCTCCCCGGCCTGCGCCGCCTGCGGGCTCCTCGAGAAGATCTGGACGGCCAAGGTGACCGTGTCCCCGGAGGAGCTCCGGGTGCCGCCGCGCGAGAGGCTGGACATCTGCCGGCACGTGGAGCGCATGCAGTTCGCGCGGGCGCTGCGCCACCACCGGCCGCTGCCCGCCATCCAGAGGGCTAGGCCCCCCGGCGGCCCCCACGCGGCCACGGACGAGGGCGGGGTGGACGGCGAGGCCCACGGGGACGCCGCGCCGGGGGAAAGCGAGGACAAAGCCACACAAAGACAAGAGATCAAGATGAAAGTCACATTCAAGTCCAAAGAGCCCCCCAAGCCGCTCACCCACCAGCCCAGCCACCTGAAGCCGTTCTTCCCCCCCAAGAGAGCAGAGCGGTCCATCGCCGGCTTCACCAACCGCAGCCTCTTCCGCTTGGCGGACTTCCCGGGGGACCTCATGCTCATGAACCAGGACTTCTTCTCGCGAGGCATCCGCCCCAGTGACTTGGCCGATGCCAGCCCCCGCCCGGAACACGCGGGTGTCTGGAGAGAGCCCCCAGGCAAGCCTGCCTCTCACCAGCATTAAAGTTTTATTTATCCCCTCGGGGCACCAAATGTCCGGTCCGCGTTGTTCTCCCAGCTCTGCCGGTCAGGGGCCTTCCCCCTCCCCCCACCCCATGATTTTGGGGGACCCATCTCCCGGGGGGCCCTGAACATAAGACCCACCTGCTAAGGCTTCCTGGTTTCAGGCCTCTCCTGGCTCTCGGCTCCCGCCTCCTTCTGGGGCCTGGATCAGCTGAAACAAATCACCCCGGAAAGTAGTGGCTTAAAGCAGGGGTTGTCAATTCAGCTTGTTCTCCTGGGTCAGCCACTCAGGCTGGGCTCTGCCGGGCGGTCCTCCTGGTTTCTGCTGGGCCCGGGTCTGCAGTCAGCTCCTTGGGGGCCGACAACCATCAGCTGGGGCTGATGGGAGTGCGGGGCCAGGTGGCCCCTCCAGCAGGCTAGCAGGCGTGCTCACAGGCGTGGCAGGATCCGGGAGAGTAAATGGAAGTGGGCAAGGTCCCGTGAAACCAAGACTAAACTGGCACGCACCACGGTGTCACAGCCTGGCAGTCAGAACAGGACCAAGGCCAGTCCCGGGGCAAGGGCGGCTAATGGGTTTAATCTCCCTCTCTCTGTTTCTGTCTCTCTAGCCTATTTTTTAAAATATATTTTTTATTGATGTCAGAGAGGAAGGTAGAGGGAGAGAGAGAAACATCAGTGATGAGAGAGAATCACGGATCGGCTGCCTCCTGCACACCCCACACTGGGGATCGAGCCCACAACCCGGGCACGTGCCCTGACCAGGAATCACACTGTGACCTCCTGGTTCACAGGTCGACACTCAACCATGGAGCCATGCTGGCCGTAATTTATTGATTTGAAAGAGAGAGAGAGAGCGAGAGGAAGGGAGGGGGGGGGGAGGAGAGAGAAAGAGAAGAACATCGACCCACTGCTCCACCCAGTTATGCATTGATTGGTTAATTCCTGCATGTGCGCTGACCCAGAGGGACCGCAGACCCTGGTGGATCGGGTGACGCTCCAACCAACCGAGCTGCCCCCCCCAGCGTGGACGTCACGTCTTCGTGGGAGAAGTTGCGGTCACACTGCCAAGGGGATAGACACAGGGAGGCGGGTCAGGGTCCCGGTCACCGGAGTGGCTCAGAGCCCTGGAGCCAGGCCCGCCTCTGCCCAGAGGGGCCCCTTCTCCCAGAAATCATGAGAACTCCACCTGCCCTTGCGGGGAGGATGCAGGCGAAGGTAGGCGACCAGGGTCAGCTTCAGAGGAAGCCGGGCGCTCATGCTGGCGCCTGCTGCTCAGGGCTCGTCGGGCTGGGGGTGGGGTGTGGGGGGGGAACATGAGCATTCCCAAGGCAGGATGGGAAACTGGGGTTCTTCTCTCCCTCACCAGCAGCCCGGGCTGGCTTCTCCCCCGTTTGGGGCAGATTCATTGCATTTTTGGAAAGCGCCCTGGCCCTTGTTTGCTCCCAGGTCCTGGGGCCACCTGTCCCTCTATTCCTCCCTGGAGCCACGTGCAGGCCGGGCAGTGCCTTCACCGAGTGCCCCAGGCCCTCGGGGCCCAGAAGGCACCCCCCCCCAGCCCCCCGTCTCCCAGCCCCACTCTGAAGATGACGTTAGATCCAGAGGAGGCAGAGCCCTGGGCAGGCAGAGGCGCCCCCTCCCATCTTTTTTGTGTTTTTTTTCCGGGTCGCCCGTGTTGCTGTGACGTGGGCACATTTACACTCAGAGGGGAGGTTCCATCCCCATGGGGGTGGGTCCTCTCGGCCAGTCCCAGGCACCCGCATGGCTGCTCCTGGGGAAGAAGCTCCTTGGGGCGAGGAGAATCCTCGTGGACAACGTGTGGGGTGACAGTCAGGCTGCTCTCCTCTCTCTCACATCCGATTTCTTTTTAATTATATTTTTGAAATTTTGTCTTTTTGGGTTTTTGCCCCCATTTTTAAATAGATTTTTATTGTTGACTAGAGGCCCAGTGCACAAAATTCGTGCATGGGGGGTGGGTTGTGCCTCAGCCCAAACTGCACCCTCTCCAATCTGGGACCCCTCAAGGGATGTCCAACTCCCAACTGCTTGCCTGCCTCTGCCTGATTGCCCCTAACCACTTCTGCCTGCCTGCCTGATCACCCCCTAACCACTCCACTGCCAGCCTGATTGACGCCAAACTGCTCCCCTGCCAGCCCAATTGGCCCTAACTGCCCTCCCCTGCTGGCCTGGTTCCCCCCAACTGCCCTCCCCTACAGGCCTGGTCCCCCAACTGCCCTGCTGCCCCCTCCACAGCTCCGACTCCAATGGGGTGCCCTGCCCTGTGCTCTCAGGTCCCCCCCAACTGCCCTCCCTTGCAGGCCTGGTCACCCTCCCCCCAACAGCCCTCCATTGCAGGCCTGGTCCCCCTCCCAACTACCCTTCCCTGCAGGCCTGGGTCCCCCCCAACTGTCCTCCTCTGCAGTCCCGGTCACCCCTAACTGCCCTCCCTGCTTGCCTGATCGCCCACAACTTCCCATCCTCTGCAGGCCTGGTCCCCCGCAACTGCCCTCCCCTGCAGGCCTGGGTCCCACCTAACTGCCCTCCCTTGCTGGCCTGGTCTCCTACAACTGCCCTCCTCTGCCGGCCTGGTCACTCCCAACTGCCCACAACTGCCTTCCCTGGCCGGCCATCTTGTGTCCACATGGGGCAGCCATCTTGTGTCTTGGTGTGACAATTTGCATATTACTCTTTTATTAGATAGGAAAGTCTTACAGATATCTCCCAGCTTCCCCCCTCCTCCTCCTATCAGCCCCTCTCCCCCCTATGGCCATGCCAATGGTTCTGCCCATTGGTCTATGACTTCTTTGGTTTCTCTCTTACTGTTTCCCCCCTTTCCCCACATCGAGGTGCCAGTCTGTTCCGTGCCTGGTCCCGGACTCCAGGAATAGCGGTGGCACCCACACGCTGGTCTTTCTCTAGCCCATTTCCTGCTTTGGAGAGAACCAGCACACCGTCTCCATCCCAGAGAAGGTTCTGGAAGCCCAGGACCCCCTCCACCTCCTTAGCTCAATCTGCAGGGATCCAGGGCTTAGGAGAGCCACCACAATGACCAGACCAACACTTGCTGTGAAAATGCCCTTTATTCAGCTTGTCCACGACATGGGCAGGGTAAGTGCGGCCTGGGAAGTGGGTTCTAAAAGGCCAGGAAGGCCGTCCCCTGGGGAAGGCTCACGGCGGGAGGTGTGGCTCACAGCTGCCCTGAGGGTCCCGGACACGTGCCTGTGAGTCTGACCCTCAGACCCGGTGCCCAGCCCCTGACTTCCCACTCCCACCCCAGCCACCCCGCCCTGTGCCTGGCAGAGCGGGCAGAGTCTGCTGGGCATGGGGCTCCGACACCCATTGCTTCCTGTCCCCAGGGTCCTAGGGCCCTTGGATCGGAGCCCCGCCCTGTGCATTCCGAGGTCACACTGCAGCATCAGAGGCTGCTGAGGACCGAGGGGGGGTGTGCTCCCGTGTGACCCCAAGAGGTGGCAGTGCTGCGGTGGCGCCCGGCTGTGGCCGGCAGGTGGGGGCGGAGAAGAGGTCGGTCAGGAGGAGCCGGTGGAGACAGAGGACACAGGTGGGCGGTGGTTGCGGGCAGGGAGATGCTGTCAGAGCGGCTTGTCTGCTGGGAGGAAGAGGGTGAGAGCGGGGAGTGCCGAGCGGGAAACTGAGGCCAGACGGAAGGGCGGCTGAGGGCGGGCGGAGCCAGGGGAGGGTTTGGGGTTTGATGTGGCTGGAGGCTCCCAGTGGACGGGGTGGGGGAGCTGGAACATTTCAGACCAGTTGGGAAATGGGTACATGGGTCCCAGGACTGAGGCGCCCGAGGGAAGAGGGGAGGAGAGGAGCAAGTAGGGTCCCCATCGGCCCCTGCACCCACCACCTGCCCTGCTGCCCCCAACACAGCTCCGACTCCCATGGGGTGCCGTGCCCTGTGCTCTCCGGCTACAGGGTAAACTTTCCAGGGCGGGGGCTTCAATCTGTTTTTCTTTTATTTTTATTATTTTTTAAAAGTATTTTTTTATTGATGTCAGAGAGGAAAGGAGAGGGAGAGAGAAACATCCATGATGAGACAAAATCACAGACCGGCTGCCTCCTGCACGCCCCCTACTATGGACCAAGCCTGCAACCCGGGCCTATGCCCTGACTGGGAATCGAAACCTGACCTGGTTCATAGGTCCTCACTCAACCCCTGAGCCACGCAGGCCGGCCTTGATCTGCTTTTAGTTCTCTGTCTCCTGGTACCCAGCAGGCCTCCAGTGGGCATGGAATGAATGGATAAGGAAGGACAGAGCCTAAATGGGCCGGACGTGGGGATAGCCTGAGCAGGGACACGAGGAGAGAGAGCCACAGAGGTGTGTGAGCCTGCGCCCGAGGGGACACAGGCCACTGACAGCTACGCACCCCACAACTGCCCTCGGCCCTGCCTGGACCCCACTTCTTTCCCCCGGGACTGCGAGGGGTTAAGGTGGACACAAATGACCATGTGGTCGTTGATGTGTTAATATCGGTGACAACCATGATACTAACAAAAGCCACCACAAGCCCCTCACAGTCCTGTCAGGGGGAGGGGTGACCGTTGTGTCTGGCTGATGAGGAGTGAGGCTCAGGAGGTCAGAACCCAGAGGTAAGAGGTCAGGTGTGTCTGTGTCCCAGGTCCGGACTCTCTTGGCCAGGGCTGGGGGCCGTCCTGCCTGCAGGGCGCGGAAGGCCCGAGAAATCACTGGCTCTGGCCCTGCCGAGGCATCAGGGTGAGTTCATGAGAGGTTTGACCAGACGGAGCACTGGTCTTTGGTAGATCATTGTGTACGGCCCTGATGACGCCAACAAGACCCAAATGGGCCCTAGGTAGGCTCGGTGGATAGAGCATCAGCCTTCAGACTGAAGGGTCCCAGGTTTACTTCCAGTCAATGGCACAGGCTCAGGTTGTGGGCTCCATCCCCAGTGTGGGAAGTGCAGGAGGCAGCCAGTCAATGATTCTCTCTCATCATTGATGTTTCTCTCTCCCTCTCCTTTCCTCTGAAATCAATAAAAATGTATATTTTTAAAAAGTTTCAAATGGCCCTTGGGAAAATGAAGGTGCTCCCCCTGCTTAGGTCAGACACCACATGTGTCCCTTGTAGACCAGGGGCCCTGGGAAGAAGGAGGCTAAAGGGCAACTTGCAATATGCACGGTGGAGCTGCTACCCCACAGAAATGTCAAGGACCTCCCAAGTCCGCTGGGTCATGAGCTTAGCCCCAGGGGATGAGGCATGGGGGTCAAAGGTGACCCAGAGAGGATCCTCATCACGTGTTCACTGCCATCCACGGGCACTGTCTCTGCCACCTTGGGATGCACATGTGACCACACTGGCCTTCAGGGTGCAGGTGTGAGAGGAGGACAGAAGCCAGAAGCCTGATGTCCCATCATCAGAAAGCCAACGGACATCATTGCACACTCTCCCACAAAGCCCTCCTCAGCCTGGAGTCACGGGGCAACCTGCATGGAAGGGGAGGCACTTCTCTGACCATCAGACGCTCTCCCCCGGGACCACCACCAAGTATCTGATGGGAACTCAGAAGGAGGATGGACAGATGGAGTCTTTGGAATCCCACATATATTTAAGGAGACAGAGGGCAAAAGTGTGGTCCCAATGGTGTTCAAGGAACCATGGGCCAGCTGGAGAGGCCCAACCGGCAGCGGTGGGCAGGGAGAGGGACATCCCAGGAGACGTGGCTTTGACTCACCTGGCCAGGATGTGGAGAGCTGGGCAGCTGAGGGAAGAAAAGGACAGTCAGACACCAAGCTCCCTGGTGTCCGCCCCAGATCGCAGGTTGATGACCCTCAGCTTCTACACATGGAACTGATGCCGTGCGCATGGCCTCCGGGTGAACACAGCAGTGCTGCCCCGAATCTCGCAGTCCTTCCAAAGCCACGCCCTCTGCCCCCTGCCATCGCCTGCCTACCTGAGCCCAAGCACCCTTTGTCCAGTGTAGGCAAACCAGGGTCATGCTGGGACAGGCTACAAGGGCTGGGGTGTTGATCCCAGAGGAAGAGCAGTGAATGACCCCACCAAATAGGCCAACCGATGTGCACACCAATCACTCAGGCTTGACCCATTCTGATATTGAGTGGTTAAACTCATTTCTAGAGTTTTCCATGTGGTCACACGCTCCATCCCCAAGGCCCTCACAGGCTCCTTCCATTCATTGGCCACCTGCCATCTCCCACCACCCCTGCAGCCTCGCACTCTTTCTGTCCTTCACAAAAGACCTCTGTGCCCACAGGTTGTCCCATTTGAGTCGCCATCTCCCACCACCCCTGCAGCCTCGAACTCTCTCTGTCCTTCACAAAGGACCTCTGTGCCCACAGGTTGTCCCCTCTGAGTCGCCATCGTGGAGCCCCCAGGTGACACTGTCCTCACAGAGGGGAGGTGCTTACCAACCCCCACACCCAGGGACGGGCTGCCCTGAAGGAAGCCCCTGACACCCAGCAGTAGAGAGTGAGACAGCTCCGGGGCACAAGGGGGCTCTTCTCGGTGCCCAGGAAGCTGCCTGCTGAGCATGAACCCGGAACTCATGCCTCTTCGGGCCAGTTCCAAGCACGGCCTTCAGGGTGCTGGGCGCATGGACCGAACAGGCTGACGTGTAGCCTGAGAAGGTGCCCGAGCCCACGGGTGCCCGCTGCCCTGAGTCACTCCGGTGCCTGGGGGCCATTGGAGGCTCGGGCGGGGCCCTGGCGTGGGGAGTGGGTGTGTTCTCAGCAGCATCAGCCCAGAAGGACCCCCAGGGATGGCAGAGACGCACCTGAGCAGATGACGCCCGCGTCCTCGCCGTGGTTGCAGTTGTGCGAGTTCCAGCCCCCGTGCGGGCAGCTCCACAGGTAGGACTCGTGCCCCGAGCAGCCCACGTCGTCCAGCAGGATCGGCCCTGAGCCCTGCCCGAACCGGGCACTTCCTGGGGCCGAACTGGCCCAGCCACAGCCCAGCTGCCTGCACACCACGTTGGCGTCGTTGGTGTCCCACCCGTCGTCACACACGGTGCCCCAGGAGCCTCGGTAGAGGAGCTCCACGCGGCCCTCACACCGGTCACCGCCGTTCACCAGCCTCAGGGCCAAACCGGCTTCGGTCCCGAACTCTAGAGGACGGCACGGGGACACCCCCTCCATGTCTGTGCTGAGCTCCAGGCCCGAGGCAGGGTCCAGACTCAGTGCCTCCCTCATGGCCATGCCAAAGGGTAGGCGGTCAACTATAAACACACCCAAGGATTCATTTCCATCACGGGGAAAGGAGTTGGGACATCCTGTCTGCCAGGTCCAAGGATGCCCCAAGGAAGGGAGCCCCAGGATTGCGCACGGGGTGAGCAGGACCGCCCCCCCGCGGCCACCGGGGCCACGCAGGGCGGAGCTGAAGGTCTCTAGAATCAGGCCAAGGCCATGGCCTCCTTGGCCACTAACTTCTCCTGCACGGTTCTGCTTAAAAGGAGGCAAAGCCCTAGGAGTCGATGGGACCTCGGCCAGACAGTAGAGGACAGAGCCTCTCAGCCCTGCGTCTGAGCCGACACTGGGGTCCCAGCAGGTCCCAGGGCACTCCAGGGCTGACCCTGAGCCATGGGGGAGGGTCTCGGCTGTGCCTCCTCCAGAAGCCTCTGGAGACATGTCATCATCCAACCATGTCGGACAAGGACCTGGTCAGAGATCCTGCTGTTTCCCTCCCCCTCCCCGCAGGGACAACGATGAGGATGGCCCATGTGGAGCCTCTTCCTGTCACGATCCAGCCCGGGAGTGATTCAGGGGCAGAGCGGGGACCCAGGAGGCGGAAGGTTCGTGTACCTTCTGTTCTTACAGGAGAGGCAGTTGTGGGATGAAGTGTCCATGCGCCTGGAAGGCACAACAAAGAGAAGGCCGTGGTGAGGCCTCGGGAAAGGAGTCCTTCCTAAAAGGTGGGCGAGTCCCCGTGACTTTCCCATGGGCCTCCGGCTCGTGGCCCCTGCCTGTCGACACCCTCCCGCTCCCATGGGTCATCGGGGCCGAAGGACTGGGAGAGACCACAGCATCCCTCCGGGTCTCTGACCGCCATGTTCCTCCCCATCAGAAGACCTATGCCATCTCGCCCGCAAGAGCCAGGCACTCGCTGGTAGCTTGAGGCTTTGTCCTGACTCTGAAGCTGCGATAGAAAGAGTCAGCGCCTGGTCATTGAACAGGGAGGCAATCCCATGTCCTGATATACAGAGGACCGTCATCACGTGTTCACTGCCATCCCTGGCACTATGGCTGCCACCTTGGGATGCGGATGTAACCACGCTGGCCCTCAGGGTGGCATGTGTGAGAGGAGGACAGAAGCCAGAAGCCTGCTGTCCCGTCATTAGAAAGCCAGCGGGCATCAGTGCCCACTCTCCCAACAAAGCCCTCCTCAGCCTAGAGTCAGGGTGCCACCTTCATGCAAGTGCCACATTTTCTGACCATCGGGCGCTCTCCCCCGGGGTACCGGCAAGTATCTGATGAGAATTCAGAAGGGGGATGGACAGACGGAGCTTTGGAATCACCCTCTACTTAAGGAGACAGAGGGCAGTGTGGTCCCGATGGGGTTCAAGGAGCCATGGGCCAGCTGGAGAGGCCCAACCGGCAGCGGTGGGCAGGGAGAGGGACATCCCAGGAGGCGTGGCTTTGACTCACCTGGCCAGGATGTGGAGAGCTGGGCAGCTGAGGGAAGAAAAGGACAGTCAGACACCAAGCTCCCTGGTGTCCGCCCCAGATCGCAGGTTGATGACCCTCAGCTTCTACACATGGAGCTGATGCCGTGCGCATGGCCTCCGGGTGAACACAGCAGTGCTGCCCCGACCCTCGCAGTCCTTCCAAAGCCACGCCCTCTGCCCCCTGCCATCGCCTGCCTCCCTGAGCCCGAGCACCTCCTGTCCAGTGTATGCAAACCAGGGTCATGCTGGGACAGGCCACCAGGGCTGGGGTGTTGGTCCCAGAGGATGAGCAGTGAATGACCCCACCAAATGGGCCAACCGATGTGCACACCAATCATTCAGGCTTGACCCATTCTGATATTGAGTGGTTACACTCATTTCTAGAGTTTTCCATGTGGTCACACGCTCCATCCCCAAGGCCCTCACAGGCTCCTTCCATCCATTGGCCACCTGCCATCTCCCACCACGCCTGCAGCCTCGCACTCTCCCTGTCCTTCACAAAGGACCTCTGTGCCCACAGGTTGTCCCCTCTGAGTCGCCATCGTGGAGCCCCCAGGTGACACTGTCCTCACAGAGGGGAGGTGCTTACCAACCCCCACACCCAGGGACGGGCTGCCCTGAAGGAAGCCCCTGACACCCAGCAGTAGAGAGTGAGACAGCTCCGGGGCACAAGGGGGCTCTTCTCGGTGCCCAGGAAGCTGCCTGCTGAGCATGAACCCGGAACTCATGCCTCTTCGGGCCAGTTCCAAGCACGGCCTTCAGGGTGCTGGGCGCATGGACCGAACAGGCTGACGTGTAGCCTGAGAAGGTGCCCGAGCCCACGGGTGCCCGCTGCCCTGAGTCACTCCGGTGCCTGGGGGCCATTGGAGGCTCGGGCGGGGCCCTGGCGTGGGGAGTGGGTGTGTTCTCAGCAGCATCAGCCCAGAAGGACCCCCAGGGATGGCAGAGACGCACCTGAGCAGATGACGCCCGCGTCCTCGCCGTGGTTGCAGTTGTGCGAGTTCCAGCCCCCGTGCGGGCAGCTCCACAGGTAGGACTCGTGCCCCGAGCAGCCCACGTCGTCCAGCAGGATCGGCCCTGAGCCCTGCCCGAACCGGGCACTTCCTGGGGCCGAACTGGCCCAGCCACAGCCCAGCTGCCTGCACACCACGTTGGCGTCGTTGGTGTCCCACCCGTCGTCACACACGGTGCCCCAGGAGCCTCGGTAGAGGAGCTCCACGCGGCCCTCACACCGGTCACCGCCGTTCACCAGCCTCAGGGCCAAACCGGCTTCGGTCCCGAACTCTAGAGGACGGCACGGGGACACCCCCTCCATGTCTGTGCTGAGCTCCAGGCCCGAGGCAGGGTCCAGACTCAGTGCCTCCCTCATGGCCATGCCAAAGGGTAGGCGGTCAACTATAAACACACCCAAGGATTCATTTCCATCACGGGGAAAGGAGTTGGGACATCCTGTCTGCCAGGTCCAAGGATGCCCCAAGGAAGGGAGCCCCAGGATTGCGCACGGGGTGAGCAGGACCGCCCCCCCGCGGCCACCGGGGCCACGCAGGGCGGAGCTGAAGGTCTCTAGAATCAGGCCAAGGCCATGGCCTCCTTGGCCACTAACTTCTCCTGCACGGTTCTGCTTAAAAGGAGGCAAAGCCCTAGGAGTCGATGGGACCTCGGCCAGACAGTAGAGGACAGAGCCTCTCAGCCCTGCGTCTGAGCCGACACTGGGGTCCCAGCAGGTCCCAGGGCACTCCAGGGCTGACCCTGAGCCATGGGGGAGGGTCTCGGCTGTGCCTCCTCCAGAAGCCTCTGGAGACATGTCATCATCCAACCATGTCGGACAAGGACCTGGTCAGAGATCCTGCTGTTTCCCTCCCCCTCCCCGCAGGGACAACGATGAGGATGGCCCATGTGGAGCCTCTTCCTGTCACGATCCAGCCCGGGAGTGATTCAGGGGCAGAGCGGGGACCCAGGAGGCGGAAGGTTCGTGTACCTTCTGTTCTTACAGGAGAGGCAGTTGTGGGATGAAGTGTCCATGCGCCTGGAAGGCACAACAAAGAGAAGGCCGTGGTGAGGCCTCGGGAAAGGAGTCCTTCCTAAAAGGTGGGCCAGTCCCCGTGACTTTCCCATGGGCCTCCGGCTCGTGGCCCCTGCCTGTCGACACCCTCCCGCTCCCATGGGTCATCGGGGCCGAAGGACTGGGAGAGACCACAGCATCCCTCCGGGTCTCTGACCGCCATGTTCCTCCCCATCAGAAGACCTATGCCATCTCGCCCGCAAGAGCCAGGCACTCGCTGGTAGCTTGAGGCTTTGTCCTGACTCTGAAGCTGCGATAGAAAGAGTCAGCGCCTGGTCATTGAACAGGGAGGCAATCCCATGTCCTGATATACAGAGGACCGTCATCATCACGTGTTCACTGCCATCCCTGGCACTATGGCTGCCACCTTGGGATGCGGATGTAACCACGCTGGCCCTCAGGGTGGCATGTGTGAGAGGAGGACAGAAGCCAGAAGCCTGCTGTCCCGTCATTAGAAAGCCAGCGGGCATCAGTGCCCACTCTCCCAACAAAGCCCTCCTCAGCCTAGAGTCAGGGTGCCACCTTCATGCAAGTGCCACATTTTCTGACCATCGGGCGCTCTCCCCCCCGGGGTACCGGCAAGTATCTGATGAGAATTCAGAAGGGGGATGGACAGACGGAGCTTTGGAATCACCCTCTACTTAAGGAGACAGAGGGCAGTGTGGTCCCGATGGGGTTCAAGGAGCCATGGGCCAGCTGGAGAGGCCCAACCGGCAGCGGTGGGCAGGGAGAGGGACATCCCAGGAGGCGTGGGACTTTGACTCACCTGGCCAGGATGTGGAGAGCTGGGCAGCTGAGGGAAGAAAAGGACAGTCAGACACCAAGCTCCCTGGTGTCCGCCCCAGATCGCAGGTTGATGACCCTCAGCTTCTACACATGGAGCTGATGCCGTGCGCATGGCCTCCGGGTGAACACAGCAGTGCTGCCCCGACCCTCGCAGTCCTTCCAAAGCCACGCCCTCCTCTGCCCCCTGCCATCGCCTGCCTCCCTGAGCCCGAGCACCTCCTGTCCAGTGTATGCAAACCAGGGTCATGCTGGGACAGGCCACCAGGGCTGGGGTGTTGGTCCCAGAGGATGAGCAGTGAATGACCCCACCAAATGGGCCAACCGATGTGCACACCAATCATTCAGGCTTGACCCATTCTGATATTGAGTGGTTACACTCATTTTCTAGAGTTTTCCATGTGGTCACACGCTCCATCCCCAAGGCCCTCACAGGCTCCTTCCATCCATTGGCCACCTGCCATCTCCCACCACGCCTGCAGCCTCGCACTCTCCCTGTCCTTCACAAAGGACCTCTGTGCCCACAGGTTGTCCCCTCTGAGTCGCCATCGTGGAGCCCCCAGGTGACACTGTCCTCACAGAGGGGAGGTGCTTACCAACCCCCACACCCAGGGACGGGCTGCCCTGAAGGAAGCCCCTGACACCCAGCAGTAGAGAGTGAGACAGCTCCGGGGCACAAGGGGGGCTCTTCTCGGTGCCCAGGAAGCTGCCTGCTGAGCATGAACCCGGAACTCATGCCTCTTCGGGCCAGTTCCAAGCACGGCCTTCAGGGTGCTGGGCGCATGGACCGAACAGGCTGACGTGTAGCCTGAGAAGGTGCCCGAGCCCACGGGTGCCCGCTGCCCTGAGTCACTCCGGTGCCTGGGGGCCATTGGAGGCTCGGGCGGGGCCCTGGCGTGGGGAGTGGGTGTGTTCTCAGCAGCATCAGCCCAGAAGGACCCCCAGGGATGGCAGAGACGCACCTGAGCAGATGACGCCCGCGTCCTCGCCGTGGTTGCAGTTGTGCGAGTTCCAGCCCCCGTGCGGGCAGCTCCACAGGTAGGACTCGTGCCCCGAGCAGCCCACGTCGTCCAGCAGGATCGGCCCTGAGCCCTGCCCGAACCGGGCACTTCCTGGGGCCGAACTGGCCCAGCCACAGCCCAGCTGCCTGCACACCACGTTGGCGTCGTTGGTGTCCCACCCGTCGTCACACACGGTGCCCCAGGAGCCTCGGTAGAGGAGCTCCACGCGGCCCTCACACCGGTCACCGCCGTTCACCAGCCTCAGGGCCAAACCGGCTTCGGTCCCGAACTCTAGAGGACGGCACGGGGACACCCCCTCCATGTCTGTGCTGAGCTCCAGGCCCGAGGCAGGGTCCAGACTCAGTGCCTCCCTCATGGCTATACCCAAGGGTAGGCGGTCAACTATAAACACACCCAAGGATTCATTTCCATCATGGGGAAAGGAGTGGGGACATCCTGTCTGCCAGGTCTAAGGATGCCCCAAGGAAGGGAGCCCCAGGATTTCCCATGGGGTGAGTAGGACTGCCCCCCACAGCCACCGGGGCCACGCAGGGCGGAGCTGAAAGTCTCTAGAATAGGCCACTGCCATGGCCTCCTTGGCCACTAATTTCTCCTCAACAGTTCTGCTTAACATGAGGCAAAGCCCTAGGGGTTGAATGGACCTCAGACAGGTAGGAGAGGACAGAGCTTGTCAGCCCTGAGTCTGAGCCAGCACTGGGGTCTCAGCAGGTCCCAGGGCACTCCAGGGCTGACCCTGAGCCATGAGGGAGAGTCTCTGATGAGCATCTTCCCAGATGCCACTGAAGACACGTCATCATCCAACCATGTGGGACAAGGACGTGGTCAGAGACCCTGCTCTAACCCTCCCCCTCCCCACAAATACATCGATGTGGATGACCCATGTGGAGCCTCTTCCTGTCGTGTTCCATCCTGGGAGTGATTCAGGGGCAGAGTGGGGACCTGGGAGGTGGAAGGATAGTGTACCTTCTGTTGTTGCAGGAGAGGCAGTTGTGGATGGATTTGTGGGATGAGGTGTCCATGCTCCTGGAAGGCACAATAAAGAGAAGGCTGTGGTGAGGCCTCGGGAAAGGAGTCCTTTCTACAAGGTGGGCCAGTCCCCGTGACATTTCTCTGTGCCACCTGCACTTGCTCCCTGCCTGTCCACAGGCTCCCCCTCCGCTGGGTCATCAGGGTAGGAGGCCTGTGAGAAACCACAGCATCGCTCCACATCTCTAACCGCCATGTTCCTCCCCATCAGAAGACCTTTTGCATCTCTCCCGCATGAGCCAGGCACTCACTGGTAGCTTGAGGCTTTGGCCTGACTCTGAAGCTGGGACAGAAAGAGTCTGGGCCTGGTGATAATCACATGTACTGGTACCTGGAGGACCATCATCGCATGTTCACTGCCATCCCCGGGCACTGTTTCTGCCACCTTGGGATGCAGATGTAACCACGCTGGCCCTCAGGGTGGCAGGTGTGAGAGGAGCACAGAAGCCAGAAGCCTGCTGTCTCGTCATTAGAAATCCAACAGGCATCAGTGCCCTCTCTCCCACAAAAACCTCCTCAGCCTGGAGTCATGGGACCACTTTCTTGGAAGTGCCACTTTCTCTAACTATTGGCCGCTCTCCCCTAGGGAAGCCAGCAAGTATCTGATGAGAATTCAGAAGGAGGATGGACAGATGGAGCTTTGGAATCTCCCTTTAGTTAAGGAGACAGAGGGTAAAAGTGTGGTCCCGATGGGGTTCAAGGAGCCATGGGCCAGCTGGAGAGGGGCTGCCCGGCAGTGGTGGGCAAGAGAGAGGGACAACTCAGGAGAGGTGGACAGGACTCACCCGGCCAGGATGTGAAGAGCTGAGGAGCAGAGGGAGGAAAAGGACATTCAGACACCAAGCTGCCAGGTGTCCGGCCCAGATCCCGGCTTGATGACCCTCAGCTTTTACACACGGAGCTGGCCCCGTGCACATGGCCTCGGGGTGAACACAGCAGTGCTGCCCAGAACCTCATAGCCATGTCCTTTGCCCCTTCTATCTCCAGCCTCCCTGTCCAGTGTATGGAAGACAGGGTCATGCTGGGACAGGCCACCGGGGCCCAGGTGTTGATTCCAAAAATGAGCAGAGAATGATCACACCAAATGGGTTAATTGATGTGCACACTAATCATTCACCCTTGACCCATTCTGATATTGAGAGTTTACAACCATTTCTAGAGTTTTCCACGCGGTCATAACGCCCCATCCGCAAGGTCCTCAAAGGCTTTCTCCATTCATTGGCCACCTGCCAACTCCCACCTCCCCTGACCGTCTACCTCTCTCTATCCTTGAAAAAGGGCCTCTGTGCCCACAGGTTGTCCCCTCTGTGTCACTATCTTTGAGCCCCAGTGACACAGTACTCACAGAGGGGGGTGCCTTGGGGACATTGGAGGTTCAGACAGGGCCCTGACATGGGGTTTGGGTGTGTTCTCAGCAGCATCAGCCCAGAAGGACCCCCAGGGATGGCAGAGATGCACCTGAGCAGATGACGCCTGCATCCTCCCCGTGGTTGCAGTTGTGCGAGTTCCATCCCCGGTGCGGGCAGCTCCACAGGTAGGACTCGTGCCCCGAGCAGCCCACGTCGTCCAGCAGGATCGGCCCTGAGCCCTGCCCAAACCGGGCACTTCCTGGGGCCGAACTGGCCCAACCACAGCCCAGCTGCCTGAACACCACGTTGGCGTCGTTGGTGTCCCACCCATCGTCACACACGGTGCCCTAGGAGCCTTGGTAGAGGAGCTCCACACAGCCCTCACACCGGTCATCGCCATTCACCAACCTCAGGGCCAAACCCGCTTCGGTCCCAAACCCTGGAGTACGGCACAAGGACACCCCCTCCATGTCTTTGCTGAGCTCCAGGCCCGAGGCAGGGTCCAGACTCAGCGCCTCCCTCAGGGCCCAACAGAGAGCATGCGTCAGATTTTCACAAGCCTTCATCTCCATCAAGGGGAGAGGAGCGGGACTTCCTTACCTGTCAGGTCTAAGGATGCCCCAAGGATGTGAGCCCCAGGATTGCTCATGGGGTGAGCAGGCCCGCCACCCATAGCCACCGGAGCAACCCTGGGCAGAGCTGAAGGTCTTTAGAACCAGGCCAAGGCCATGGCCTCCTTGGCCACTAACTTCTCCTGCACGGTTCTGCTTAACAGGAGGCAAAGCCCTAGGAGTTGATGGGACCTCAGCCAGACAGTAGAGGACAGAGCCTCTCAGCTCTGAGTCTGAGCCGACTCTGGGGTCCCAGCAGGTCCCAGGGCACTCCAGGGCTGACCCTGAGCCATGGGGGAGGATCTCTGGTGAGTATCTTCCCATATGCCACTGGAGACATGTCTTCAGCTAACCATGTCGGACATGGACCATGTCAGAGACCCTCCTTTGCTCTTCCCGCCCCCCCACCTCAGGGACAATGATGAGAATGGTCCATGTGGTGCCTCTTCCTGTCACGTTCCATCCCAGGAGTAATTCAGGGGCAGAACGGGGACATGGGAGGGGGAACGGTCGTGTACCTTCTGTTGTTGCAGGAGAGGCAGTTGTGGATGGAATTGTGGGATGAGGTTTCCATGCGTCTGGAAGGCACAAAAAAGAGAAGGCTGTGGTGAGGCCTCGGGAAAGGAGTCCTTCCTAAAAGGTTTGCCAGTCCCCGTGACTTTCTCATGTGCCTCCTGCTCGTGGCCCCTGCCTGTCCACACCCTCCCTCTCCGCTGGGTCACAGAGCCCAAAGTACTCGGAGGGATCACAGCATCCCTCCTCCTCTCTGACCGCCATGTTCCTCCCCATCAGAAGACCTTTCCCATCTCTCCCGCAAGAGCCAGGCACTCACTGGTGGCTTTAGGCTTTGGCCTGACTCTGAAGCTGGGATAGAGTCAGGGCCTGGTGATTGAACTGGGAGGCAATCACACGTCCTGGTACCCAGAGGACCGTCATCACGTGTTCACTGCCATCCCCAGGCACTGTTTCTCCCACCTTGGGATGCAGATGTGACCACGCTGGCCCTCAGGGTGGCAGGTGTGAGAGGAGGAGAGAAGCCAAAAGCCTGCTGTCCCGTCATCAGAAAGCCAATGGACATCAGTGCCCACTCTCTCACAATGACCTCCTCAGCCTGGAGTTACGGGGCCACCTTCATGGAAGTGCCACCTTCACTGACCATCGGCCGGTCTCCCCTGGGACTGCCACCAAGTATCTGAGGGGAACTCAGAAGGAGGATGGACAGACAGAATTTTTGGAATTTCCCCTTTAGTTAAGCAGACAGGGGGCAAAGGTTTGGTCCCGATTTGGTTCAAGGAGCCATGGGTCAGCGTGAGTGGGCCGACCAGCAGAGGTGGGAAGGGAGTGGGATCATCCCAGATGAGGTGGTTGGACTCACCTGGCCAGGATGTGGAGAGCTGAGCCGCTGAGGGAAGAAAAGGATAGTATGACACCAAGTTCACAGGTGGCCGGCCCAGATCCCATGTTGATGACCCTCAGCTTCTACACATAGAGCTGACGCTGTACACATGGTCTTGGGGTGGAAACTGTAGTGCTGCCCCGAACCTCACAGTCCTTCCAAAGCCAAGCACTTTATCTCCTGCCATCACATGCCTCACTGAGCTGGAGTATTTCCTGCCCAGTGTATGGAATCTAGGGTCATACTGGGACAGGAGACCGGGGTCCTGGTGTTGACCCCAGAGAACAAGCAGAGAATGAACCCACCAAATGGGGCCAATCTATGTGCACGCTGATTTTTCAGCCTTGACCCATTCTGATATTGACTTCTCCTGCCAGGTCTAAGGATGCTCCAAGGCAGGGAGCTCCAGGATTACCAATGGAGATGAGCAGTACTGCCTAGCGCATCCACCAGGGCCACCTTGTGGGGAGTTCCATTGTTCCGGGACAGGCCAAGGCCATGGCCTCCTTGGCCACTAATTTCTCCTCCATGGTCCTGCCGGACATGAGGCAATGCCCTCAGAGGGGATGGGATCTCTGTCAGACAGGAGAGGACAGAGACTGACACCCACTGAGGTTGAGCCAGCAGATGGGTCTCAGCAGGTCCCAGGAGGCCTCCAGGGCTGACCCTGAGCCATGGGGAGGGTCTCAGCTGAGCCTCCTTCCAGAAGCCCACTGGATACAAGTCATTAGCCAACCATGTCAGACAAGGACCTGGTGAAAGACCCTCCTCTGCCCCCGACCCAGCCCAAGGGACAAGGATAAGGATGGCCCATGTGGAGATTCTTCCTGTCACGCTCCATACTGGGAGTGATTCAGGGGCAGAGAGGGGTCCTGAGAGGGGAAAGGGTCCTTTACCTGCTATTGTGGTTGTAGGAAAGGCAGATGTGGATGGAGTTGTGGGATGAGGTGTCCATGCATCTGGAAGGGACAATAAAAAGAAGGCCATGGTGAGGCCTCAGGAAAGGAGTCCTTCCCTGAAGGGTGGGTCAGTCCCCATGACTTTCCCATGTGCCTCCTGCACGTGCTCCCTGCCTGTCCACAGCCTCCTACTCCACTGGGTCATCGGGGTAGAAGGCCTGTGAGAAACCACAGCATCCCTCCACATCTCTGACCACCATGTTCCTCCCTTTCAGAAGACCTTTCCCATCTCTCCCCCATGAGCCAGGCACTCAATGGTGGGTAGAGGATTTGGCCTGACTCTGAAGCTGGGATAGAAAGAGGACCTAGTGATTGAACCGGGAGGCAATCACATGTCCTGGTACCCAGAGGACCCTCATCACGTGATCACTGCCATCCCCGGACACTGTCTCTCCACCTTGGGATGCAGATGTGACCATGCTGGCCCTCAGGGTGTGGCAGGTGTGAGAAGAGGACAGAAGCCAGAAGCCTGCTGTCCCATCATCAGAAAGCCAGTGGGCATCAGGGCCCACTCTTCCACAATGCCCTCCTCAGCCTGGAGTCATGGGGCCACCTTCATGGAAGGGGAGCCACTTCTCTATCGGCCACTCTTCCCCGGGAATGCCACCAAGTATCTGATGGGAACTCATAAGGAGATGGACAGATGAAGTCTTGGAATATTGCCTCAAGTTACAGAGACAGAGGGTAAAAGTGTGGTCCCGATAGGGTTCAAAGAGCCATGGGTCAGCTGAAGAGGGCTGACCGGCAGTGGTGGGCAGGGAGAGGGACATCCCAGGAGACGTGGCTGGGACTCACCTGGCCAGGATGTGGAGAGCTGAGCAGCTGTGAGAAACAAAAGGACAGTCAGACACCAAGCTCCTAGGTGTCCGGCCCAGATCCCAGGTTGACAACCCTCAGCTTCTGCACACGGAGCTGACGCCATGCACATGGCCTCCGGGTGAACACAGCAGTGCTGCCTCAAACCTCACAGTCCTTCCAAAGTCACTCCCTCTGTCCCCTGCAATCACCTGCCTCCCTGAGCCCAAGGACCTCCTGTTTAGTGTATATGAAGCCAGGGTCATGTTTGGACAGGCTACCGGAACACTGATGTTGACACAAGAGAATGAACAGGGCATGACCCCACCAAATGGGGTCAGTCAATGTGCACACTGATTTTCCAGCCTTGACCCATTCTGATATTGAGAGTTAACACAAATTTCTAAGGTTTTCCATGCGGTCACAATGCCCCATCCCCAAGGCCCTCACAGGCTCCTTCCATTCATTGGCCACCTGCCATCTCCCACCTCCCCTGCTGCCTCGCACTCTCTCTGTCCTTCACAAAGGACTTCTGTGCTCTCAGGATGTCCCTTCAGTGTCACTATCATGGAGCCCCCAGGTGACACTGTCCTCACAGAGGGGAGATGCTTACCAACCCCCACACCCAGGGACAGGCTGCCCTCAAGGAAGCCCCAGACACCCACCAGGGGGTAATGAGCTGGCTCTAGGGGCACAAGGAGACTCCTCTCGGTGCCCAGGAAGCTGCCTGCTGAGCATGAACCTGGAGCTCAGGCCGCTTCGAGCCAGTTCCAGGCACGGCCTTCAGGTTGCTGGGCGCATGGACCGAACAGGCTGATGTGTAGCCTGAACAGCTGTCCTAGTCCTTGGGTGCCCGCTTCCCTGAGTCACTCCAGTGCCTGGGGCACAGTGGGAGGCTCAGGTGGGACCCTGGCATGGGGAGTGGGTGTGTTCTCAGCAGCATCAGCCCAGAAGGACCCCCAGGGATGGCAGAGACGCACCAGATGACGCCCGCGTCCTCGCCGTGGTTGCAGTTGTGCGAGTTCCATCCCCGGTGCGGGCAGCTCCACAGGTAGGACTCGTGTCCCGAGCAGCCCACGTCGTCCAGCAGGATCGGCCCTGAGCCCTGCCCGAACCGGGCACTTCCTGGGGCCGAACTGGCCCAGCCACAGCCCAGCTGCCTGCACACCACATTGGCGTCATTGGTGTCCCACCCGTCGTCACACACGGTGCCCCAGGAGCCTCGGTAGAGGACCTCCACGCGGCCCTGACACTGGTCACCACCGTTCACCAGCCTCAGGGCCAAACCTAAATCAGTCCTGAACCCTAGAGGACGGCACAAGGACCCCCCTCCATGTCTGTGCTGAGCTCCAGGCCCGAGGCAGGGTCCAGACTCAGGGTCTCCCTCATGGCCACGCCCCATGGCAGGCGGTCAGCTTTGGACATGCCCAGGCCTTCATCTCCATCACGGGGAAAGGAGCGGGGACATCCTATCCTGCAAGGTCCTGGGATGCTCCAAGGCAGGGAGCCCCAGGATTGCCCATGGGTGAGGAGGACTGCCCCCCACATCCAACAGGGCCACCCAGGGCAGAGTTCCATGGCTCTGGGACAGGCCAAGGCCATGGCCTCTTTAGCCACTGTTTCCTCCTCCATGATCCTGCCTGACGTGAGGCAAAGCCCTCAGAGGTGATGGGACTTCCGTCAGACAGGAGAAGACAGAGCCTTCACACCTCTGAGGCTGAGCCAGCACTGGGGTCTCAGCAGGTCCCAGGAGGCCTCCAGGGCTGACCCTGAGCCACAGGAGAGGGTCCTGGCTGAGCCTCTTCCCAGAAGCCACTGGGGACAAGTCATCAGCAAACCATGTGGGAAATGACCTTGTCAGAGACTCTCCTCTGCCCCCTCCCCGCAGGGACAAGGATGAGGATGGCCCCTGTGGAGCCTCTTCCTGTCACGTTCCATCCCGGGAGTGATTCAGGGGCAGAGAGGGGCCCTGGGAGGGTGATGGGATGATGCACCTCTTGTTCTCGGTGATGCAGCTGCGGCATGAACTGGCCATAGTTCTGGAAGTTGCATCAGAGAGAATCCTTGGTGAGGCTTCTCCGGAAGGAACCTTCCTAAATCTTTTGTCGGGAACCATGACAGTTCCCCATGCACGTCCTGCTCCTTGCTCCTGCATGTGCACGAGCCTCCTGCTCAGCTGGGTCATCGGCATGGATGGTCCCACTGGAGAGGAGCCTCCCCCTCCACATCTCTAATGTGGACTGTGTGCCTCCTTACCCAACCCGGCGTGTCCCTTCCTGAGCCACGTACTCACTGGCAAGACTCAGGGGCGGCCTAGACTCTGTGTCTTCGTCAGAAAAGTCAGTGGATGTGGTTGTGGACCTGGAGCCAATCACATGTCCTGCTGCCCATGACCGCGCCGAGGACGGTGAGCAGGAGCACCACCCGGACCCCGCACAGGCCCAGGGCGGAGCTGCAGGGCTCCCGGGCAGGTCCTCCCGCTGGGCAACTCACTGGCTCCTCCGTGGGCCTGGGTGACCTCAGGCAAAGCCTTCAAAGGTGCCAGCACGGGCCTCTGCCAGGCTGGAGGTCTTCAGCCAGGGCCTCAGCAGGGACCTCCCATCCTGCCAGTTTGAAGGACGTGCCCAGTGATCGCCCATGGCGGTGAGTAGGCTGCCACCCTGCCCTACGGGCTTCTTGGTGTGTCCCTAGGAGCAGGACCCCCCTCCGACATGTTCCTCTTAAGTTTTATGCTTTAGGCCATTCGGGGTGCGTCCCAGTAAGCGAAGCCCCGAGAGCACCTCCACCCCCCGACTCCTCACCTGTGTCCTCGGAGTGAGTCCTGGGAAAGGGCAGTGGCTTCTCTCCCCCCGAAAGCTGCTAGGACTTCCAGGGAGACAATGCCCCTCGGGGTGCTCCATAGAGATACTGTGGGGCCACCTCCCCTCCTCTGGGCAGCCCATGGGCATTGCCACCATCCCTGGGGCGTGCCGCCCATCATTCCCCCTGGCTGAGGGCCACCTGTGCCCCTGGGGTCCGGGAGAGGCTCGGGCACATCCCTGGGGCTCGCTAGTGGCTTGGAGCGCGGTGCACATGGGCCCCCTGGCGCTCGCCAGGTCTGTGGGGCGGGGCTGGCGGGGTCAGATGGCGGTGTGGACGGAAGGGCTGCCCTGGGCTATGACCCAGCCTGTGACGGGCTCTTCCCAACCCCCTGGGACGCGGACAGGGAAGGAGCTCCCGTCCCAGCCGGGCCCCTGCGTCACCAGAGGCCTCCCTGGGCACCATGTGCTTCCCCATCCCTCACCCCGTCCCCTGGGTTCTCCCGCGGAAGTCGGACCCATGGGCACACTTGGTGTCGTGCCCGCAGGGACGGCTCCACGTAACATCATTCGTTACCTGTCGCTGGAGGAGTCGTGACGTCTGTGGTGGCAGCAGCCTCCGAGACGGAGCCTAGAGGGGGAAGAAACAGAAATAGAGTCAGGTCTCCTCTGAGGAGAACCACGGACAGAATGACACTTGAGCTGCTGAGGAAGCCGCCTTTCTCATCGGGTGTTGTCTTCCTGTGTGACTTTGCAAAAGTCAACAAACCTATTCAGCCTCCAGTTCTTTCACTTTAAAGGCGAGTTGGCCCTGGCTAGTTGGCTCAGTGGATAGAGCGTCAGCCTGTGGACTGAAGGGTCCCCCGTTCAATTCCGGTCAAGGGCACAGGCCTGGGTTGGTGGCACATCCCCAGTAGCAGGGGTGCAGGAGGCAACGATCCATGATTTTCTCTCATCATTGATGCTTCTATCTCTCTCTCCCTCTCCCTTCCTCTCTGAAATCAATAAAAATATAGTTTTAAAAAAATAAAGACACCATTAAAAAAAATAAAAAAAGGAGAGCTGGGATTTGAACCCGGCTTGTCTGACCCCAAAGCTGCACCCTTTGCCCACCACACGGGCCTCGGGTACGCTGAGTGGTGGCGAGAGGAGGGGCCGCCAGCCCCCGCGCGTCCCCGGCCATGCTAACGCCTCGTCTGGTTGCCAGTGTCTAGGTGGCATGCACACCGTGGCCTCCAGAAGGTTCCTGACGCACAAGCAGGAGGAGGAGCGGAAGATGCTCCGGGAGCTGCAGCTGCGCTCCTCGGACTACAAGCAGGTGCTGGAGTACAGGAAGCAGTTCTCCCCGGCCTGCGCCGCCTGCGGGCTCCTCGAGAAGATCTGGACGGCCAAGGTGACCGTGTCCCCGGAGGAGCTCCAGATGCCGCCGCGCGAGGCTGGACATCTGCCGGCACGTGGAGCGCATGCAGTTCGCGCGGGCGCTGCGCCACCACCGACCGCTGCCCGCCATCCAGAGGGCTAGGCCCCCCGGCGGCCCCCACGCGGCCACGGGCGAAGGCGGGGTGGACGGCGAGGCCCACGGGGACGCCGCGCCAGGGGAAAGCGAGGACAAAGCCACACAAAGACAAGAGATCAAGATGAAAGTCACGTTCAAGTCCAAAGAGCCCCCCAAGCCGCTCACCCACCAGCCCAGCCACCTGAAGCCGTTCTTCCCCCCCAAGAGAGCAGAGCGGTCCATCGCCGGCTTCACCAACCGCAGCCTCTTCCACTTGGCGGACTTCCCGGGGGACCTCATGCTCATGAACCAGGACTAATTCTCACGAGGCATCCGCCCCAGTGACTTGGCCGATGCCAGCCCCCGCCCGGAACACGCGGGTGTCTGGAGAGAGCCCCCAGGCAAGCCTGCCTCTCACCAGCATTAAAGTTTTATTTACCCCTCGGGGCACCAAATGTCCGGTCCGCGTTGTTCTCCCAGCTCTGCCGGTCAGGGGCCTTCCCCCTCCCCCCACCCCATGATTTTGGGGGACCCATCTCCCGGGGGGCCCTGAACATAAGACCCACCTGCTAAGGCTTCCTGGTTTCAGGCCTCTCCTGGCTCTCGGCTCCCGCCTCCTTCTGGGGCCTGGATCAGCTGAAACAAATCAACCCGGAAAGTAGTGGCTTAAAGCAGGGGTTGTCAATTCAGCTTGTTCTCCTGGGTCAGCCACTCAGGCTGGGCTCTGCCGGGCGGTCCTCCTGATTTCTGCTGGGCCCGGGTCTGCAGTCAGCTCCTTGGGGGCCGACAACCATCAGCTGGGGCTGATGGGAGTGCGGGGCCAGGTGGCCCCTCCAGCAGGCTAGCAGGCGTGCTCACAGGCGTGGCAGGATCCGGGAGAGTAAATGGAAGTGTGCAAGGTCCCGTGAAACCAAGACTAAACTGGCACGCACCACGGTGTCACAGCCTGGCAGTCAGAACAGGACCAAGGCCAGTCCCGGGGCAAGGGCGGCTAATGGGCTTCATCTCCCTCTCTCTGTTTCTGTCTCTCTAGCCTATTTTTTTTTAAATATATTTTTATTGATGTCAGAGAGGAAGGTAGAGGGAGAGAGAGAAACATCAGTGATGAGAGAGAATCACGGATCGGCTGCCTCCTGCACACCCCACACACTGGGGATCGAGCCCACAACCTGGGCACGTGCCCTGACCAGGAATCACACTGTGACCTCCTGGTTCACAGGTCGACACTCAACCATGGAGCCATGCTGGCCGTAATTTATTGATTTGAAAGAGAGAGAGAGAGCGAGAGGAAGGGAGAGAGGGGGGGGAAGGAGAGAGAAAGAGAGGAACATCGACCCACTGCTCCACCCAGTTATGCATTGATTGGTTAATTCCTGCATGTGCGCTGACCCAGAGGGACCGCAGACCCTGGTGGATCGGGTGACGCTCCAACCAACCGAGCTGCCCCCCCCCCAGCGTGGACGTCACGTCTTCGTGGGAGAAGTTGCGGTCATACTGCCAAGGGGATAGACACAGGGAGGCGGGTCAGGGTCCCGGTCACCGGAGTGGCTCAGAGCCCTGGAGCCAGGCCCGCCTCTGCCCAGAGGGGCCCCTTCTCCCAGAAATCATGAGAACTCCACCTGCCCTTGCGGGGAGGATGCAGGCGAAGGTAGGCGACCAGGGTCAGCTTCAGAGGAAGCCGGGCGCTCATGCTGGCGCCTGCTGCTCAGGGCTTGTCGGGCTGGGGGTGGGGTGTGGGGGGGGAACATGAGCATTCCCAAGGTAGGATGGGAAACCGGGGTTCTTCTCTCCCTCACCAGCAGCCAGGGATGGCTTCTCCCCTGTTTGGGACAGATTCACTGCCTTTTTGGAAAGCCCCCTGGTCCTTGTTTCCTCCTAGGTCCTGGGGCCACCTGTCCCTCGGTTCCTCTATGGAGCCACGTGCAGGCTGGGCGGGCCTTCACCGAGTGCCCCAGGCCCTCGGGGCCCAGGAGCCCCCCCTCCCAGCCCCCCGCCTCCCAGCCCCAGTCTGGAGACGATGTTAGACCCAGAGGAGGCAGAGCCCTGGACAGGCAGAGGCGCCACCTCCCATCTTTTTTGTGTTTTTTCCCGAGTCGCCCGTGTTGCTGTGACGTGGGCACATTTACACTCAGAGGGGAGGTTCCATCCCCATGGGGGTGGGTCCTCTCGGCCAGTCCCAGGCACCCGCATGGCTGCTCCTGGGGAAGAAGCTCCTTGGGGCGAGGAGAGTCCTCGTGGACAACATGTGGGGTAACAGTGCAGACTGCTTTCCTCTCTTGGCATCTGATTTCTTTTTATTTTAATTATATTTTTGAAATTTTGTCTTTTGGATTTTTGCCCCCATTTTTAAATAGATTTTTATTGTTGACTAGAGGCCCAGTGCATGATATTCATGCATGGTGGGGGGGGTGGTGTGCCTCAGCCCAGCCTGCACCCTCTCCAATCTGGGACCCCTTGAGGGATATCCGACTCCCAACCGCTTGCCTGCCTCTGCCTGATTGCCCCTAACCGCTTCTGCCTGCCAGCCTGATCACCCCCTAACCACTCCACTGCCAGCCTGATTAACACCAAACTGCTCCCCGGCCAGCCAGATTGCCCGTAACTCCCCTCCACTGCTGGCCTGGTCACCCCTAACTGTCCTCCCCTGCCAGTCTGGTCGCCCCTAACTGTCCTCCCTGCAGGCCTGGTTGCCCCCAACTGCCCTCCCCTGCTGGCCCAGTCACCCCTAACTGCCCTCCCTGCTTGCCTGATTGCCCACAACTGCCCTCCCCTGCAGGCCTTGTCCCCCCAACTGCCCTCCCCTGCAGGCCTGGTCCCCCCTAACTGCCCTCCCTTGCTTGCCTGGTCTCCCCCAACTGCCCTCCTCTGCAGGCCTGGTCACTCCCAAATGCCCACAACTGCCCACCCCTGCCAGCCATCTTGTGGCGGCCATCTTGTGTCCACATGGGGGCAGCCATCTTTGGCAACATGGGGCAGCCATCTTGTGTCTTGGTGTGATGGTCAATTTGCATATTACTCTTTTATTAGATAGGAAATTTTTGAAATTTTGTCTTTTGGGTTTTTGCCCCATTTTTTAAATAGATTTTTATTGTCCCAGCTTACCCCCCTCCCCTTCCCCCCTCCCCTATCAGCCCCTCTCCCCCTATGGCCATGCCCAATGGTTCTGCCTATTGGTCTATGACTTCTTTGGTTTATCTCTTACTGTTTCCCCCCAGCTTCCCACATCGAGGTGCCAGTCTATTCCGTATCTGGTCCCGGACTCCAGGAATGGCGGTGGCGCCTGCACGCTGGTCTTTCTCTAGCCCATTTCCTGCTTTGGGGAGAACCAGCACCCACCAGCACACCATCTCCACCCCGAGAAGGTTCTGGAAGCCCAGGACCCCCTCCCCCTCCTTAGCTCAATCTGCAGGGATCCAGGGCTTAGGGGAGCCACCACAATGACCAGAACAATTGCTGTGAAAATGCCCTTTATTCAGCTTGTCCACGACATGGGCAGGGCAGGTGCGGCCTGGGAAGTGGGTTCTAAAAGGCCAGGAAGGCCGTCCCCTGGGGAAGGCTCACGGCGGGAGGTGTGGCTCACAGCTGCCCTGAGGATCCCGGGCACGTGCCTGTATGCCTGACCCTCAGTCCCAGCGCCCAGCCCCTGACTTCCCACTCCCACCCCAGCCACCCCGACCTGTGCCTGGCAGAGCGGGCAGAGTCTGCTGGGCATGAGGCTCGGGCACCCGTTGCTTCCTGTCCCCAGGGTCCTAGGGCCCTCGGGTCAGAGCCCTGCCCTGTGCATTCCGAGGTCACACTGCAGCCTCAGAGGCAGCCGAGGGCCAAGGGGGGGGGGGGGGCGGTGTGCTCCCGTGTGACCCCAAGAGGTGGCAGTGCTGCGGTGGCGCCTGGCTGTGGCCTGCGGGTGGGGGCGGAGAGGATGTCGGTCAGGACGAACCTTTGGAGACAGGAGGACACAGGTGGGCGGTGGTTGCGGGCAGGTCGATGCTGTCAGAGCAGGCTTGTCTGCTGGGAGGAAGAGGAGTGAGAGCGGGGAGTGCCGAGCAGGAAACAGGCCAGACGGAAGGGCGGCTGAGGGCGGGCGGGAGAGTCGCCGTGTCCTGTCGGCCCCGGGAGCCAGGGGAGGGTTTGGGGTTCGATGTGGGCTGGAGGCTCCCAGTGGACGGGTGGGGGAGCTGGAACATTCAGACCAGTTGGGAAATGGGTACATGGGTCCCAGGACTGCAGCGCCCGTGGGAAGAGGGGGAGGAGAGGAGCAAGCAGGGTCCCCGTCGGCCCCCGGCACCCACCACCTGCCCTGCCATCCCCTCCACAGCTCCGACTCCCATGGGGTGCCCTGCCCTGTGCTCTCAGGCCACAGGGTAAGCTTTCCAGGGCGGGGGCTTCAATATGTTTTTCTTTTTCTTTTCATTATTTTTTTAATGTTTTTTTTTGATGTTAGTTGTTCCTCAAACTTTTTTGTTTTTTCAAATCTCAGAGAGTTGGAGGGCCAGACTATAGTTTAAAAGAAACATCCATGATGAGACAGAATCAAGCAAAAAACGGATCAGCTGCCTCCCGTGCACACCCCTGTCATACTGCAGACCAAGCCCATGATGCAAATCACGGGGCCCTGTGCCCTCGCAACCCGGGCCTGTGCCCTGAGCGGGAATCGAACCCTGACCTCCTGGTTCATAGGTCCTCACTCAACCCCTGAGCCACGACCAGCCAGCCTTGATCTGCTTTTAGTTCTCTGTCTCCTGGCACCCAGCAGGCCTCCAGTAGGTGGGCATGGAATGAATGGATAAGGAAGGACAGAGCCGAAATGGGCCGGATGTGGGGACAGCCTGAGCGGGGACATGAGGAGAGAGAGCTGCAGAGGTGTGTGAGCCTGCGCCCGAGGGGACACAGGCCGCTGACAGCTAAGCTCCCCACACCCACCCTCGCAGCCCCGCCTGGACCCCACTTCTTTCCCCCGGGACAGCGGGGGGTTAAGGTGGACACGAGTGACCATGTGGTCATTGACGTGTTAATATCGGTGACGACCATGATACTAACAAAAGCCACCACAAGCCCTTCATGTCCTGATGGGGGCTGGGGGGGCAGGGAGCAGTTGTGTCTGACAGACAAGGAGTGAGGCTCAGGAGGTCAGAACCCAGAGGTGAGAGGTTAGGTGTGTCTGCGTCCCAGGTCCGGACTCTCTAGGCCAGGGCTGGGGGCCATCCCGCCTGCAGGCCGCGGAAGGCCCAAGAAATCACTGGCTCTGGCCCTGCCGGGGCATCAGGGTGAGTTCATGAGAGGTTTGACCAGACGGAGCGCTGGTCTTTGGTAGATCATTGTGTACGGCCCTGATGACGCCAACAAGACCCAAATGGGCCCTAGTAGGCTCGGTGGATAGAGCATCAGCCTTCAGACTGAAGGGTCCCAGGTTCAATTCTGGTCAACGGCACATGCTCAGGTTGTGGGCTCCATCCCCAGTGTGGGGCGTGCAGGAGGCAGCCAGTCAATGATTCTCTCTCATCGTTGATGTTTCTCTCTCCCTCTCCTTTCCTCTTGAAAGCAATAAAAATGTATATTTTTTAAAAGATCCACATGGCCCTTGGTAAAATGAAGGCGCCCCCCCTGCTTAGCGGGACCCCACATGCATCCCTCATAGACCAGGGCCCTGGGAGGAAGGCGGCCGAGGGGCTAGTTGCGCTCTGCACCACCCACCACAGCCTGTCAGCCCAACCCGCAGTCCATGCCCACCGCATGGTGGAGCCTGACCCCACAGACACATCCGGGACCTCCCGAGTCCCCCGGGTCACGGCTGAGTCCCCCCGGGGGGGGGGGTGGGCGTTAAGGGCGACCACCTACCCAGGCTCCTCCTCTCCTGGCTATGGCGCCTGCAGCCGGATGGGGCCCAGGACCACGTCCACCTGCTCCTGGTAGGCACCCACGTCCCGCTTGGGCCTGGGCTGGCAGCCGCCGCGGCAGCGGGAGGCGGGGTCGTGGGCCCGGCACACGAGCACCTTGCAGTGCAGGTACACGGCGGGGAGGCGGCGCAGGAAGTGGAAGGAGCGGAACCGGAAGCGGGCGAGGCCAGGCGGCGCGGGGAGGGCCTGGTAGGTGTCGTCCTCTCACGCACCTGCAAGGTGAGAGGGCGCCCAACGCTCAGGGCCTCGGCTGCCCCGACCGGGATGCACTGGGCGTGGGCTCGACCCCCATGACCCAGGCCCCCTTCCCCCCATTCCCACTGGGCGCACGTCTGCCCTGGAGCGTGCTTGGAACCAGGACGGTGAGAACGTCCATTCTCTGATTTGGGGTGATATGCCGCGCCCTTGGCCACAACTGCTGAGGACCGCCCACAGTGCACCATCTCTGCCCAAACCCCATCTACACTCTCATTCGTCCTCCCAACAGCCACTGATGTGGGCATCCTCCTGCTCACTTGGTGGGTGGACACTGGCTTGAAGGGTGCCACTGCCCCCCAGAAGGTAAAGCTGGCGTCTGGCATCTCCATCTCGATCTGCTTCCAAATGAAAGCTTTCCCACTCCCAGTCTGTGATTTGGGGCGGAGCTCGTCACCTGGGGCCTCATCCTGAGGACAGTCAACTGGCTTGGTGGCCCCGGGGGAGCCATTCCATGCGTCAGGCAGGCCCCTCCCTGTGCGCTGACCAGAGAGAAACCCTGACGGCTCAGCTGAGCTCCCAGGACCCAAGGCCTTGGATCCTGCGGTAGGCTATCAGGTCAACGAGGACACGGCTTACCCGCTCCGGATGAGGTCGTAGGTCACAGAGGCCAAGTCCTCGGAGGACGGCGACGCCACGCAGGTGTCCACGAACAGGGCCATGGAGGCGTCGGCGCGGCGGATCTCGGCCTGAACGTACAGGTCCTGGTTCAAGCGCACGTAGTAGGGGTGCGAGGTCACGGGGTACGCGAAGGAGGACGACGTGTAGAAGGACATGTTGACGGCGAAGTGGCCGTACTGCACTTCCTGGACCTCGGCGTTGTCGTTGGCGACGTACATGAGGTCCACCCAGGTGTCCCGCAGCATCCGGCAGCTCACGTGGAGGTGCAGGCTCGGCCGCCTCTGGATGACGCCGCTCGCGACGGCGCTGGCTGCTTGCAGGGTGTTGGAGTAGGTGATGGTGTCGTTGTCCAGCTGGGAGGGGCGGGAGAGGGGTCAGGCAGATGCCCTGCAGGAGGATCTCGCTGCTGCTCTTGTCAGAGTCAGAAGTAAGTGACTCAACATACTTCACAACCCTCCCAGGCCTGGCCAGCATGGCTCAGTGCTGAGCGTTGACCTATGAGATCACAGTTCTATTCCTGGTCAGGGCACAGGCCTAGGTTGTGGGGTCCACCCCCAGTGTGGGGCATGCAGGAGGCATCCAATCCATGATTCTCTCTCATGATGGGATGTTTCTGTCTCTCTCCCTCTCCCTTCCTCACTGAAATCAATAAAATCATATCCTATCTAATAAAAGAGTGATGCAAATTGACCTATCCAACACACAGGAGGCTCATGGTTCAAGATGGCCAGCAGGCCAGGGCACAGGGGTGACCTGGGTTTGTGGGCTCCACCCCCAGCGTGGGAGGGCGTGGGGGACAGGCCTGCAGGGGAGGCAGCCGATCCAAAGGACAGTCTCTCTCAGGGGATCATTGTGAGTGACCAGGCCTGTTTCTCAGGGGAGGGCAGTTAGGGGCAATCAGGTAGGCAGGAAGACAAGCGGTTGGGAGCCAGCATTCCTGGATTGTGAGAGGGATCCCAGCTTGGAGAGGGTGCAGGCTGGGCTGAGCACACTCACACCTGTGCACTAATTGCATGCACTGGGCCTCTAGTTAAAAAAATAAAAGCCAGACAGAAGCCAGTCCCTGGGGCAGGGCTTCCTGAGCCCAGACAGACAGTTGGGTTGGCATGGCAACAGGAGCACTTCCTGTCCCTCCTGCCTGTCCCTCGTTTCTCGTTTCCAACCAGGGCTCCCAGCATGCAGCACATTCTCGGGGTGTCGGTTTCCAGCCCATGTGATGTGCCCAGCCGCCTGGTCAGGGTGATGTTTCTGGGGACGAGGCCTTGTGCCTGGTGGCCTGTGAGCTCTCAAGCCAAGGAGGCCGCCTTCTCCAGGGGCGTGGTCGGTCCAGAGAGGCCAGCAGCATTGTAAGAATGCACAGACAATGACAGGGACGGGACGGAAGCCGAGCAGAGCATGGGGAGGGGGGGGCGCGGAGCCAGGAGGGAGGTCAAGAGTCGCTGCCCAATGGCCCAAACAGCCCAGAGGAGCAGGTGAACAGGCCCCGGAGGCCCCAGTGAGGCGAGCACAGGTGAGGCGTGGCCAGCGGAGACGGGGAAGCGGTCCCCTTCCCAGAGGCTCCGAGTGTCAGAGGCCACGGCCTCGCCGGGTCACAGTTCCCAGGCCGGGTGCAGGGGGGGCACTTATGCAAGAAAGAGCCCCAAACTAACACCATAATGGCCTCCATGGGGACCCTGAACAGTGAGGCTGCCTGGCATATCACAGAGAGGAAGGAGGGGGTGTGCCTGCACCCCTTCCCCTAATGGGGCCCCGCCCCTCACCCCAGCCCGAGCCGTGGGGGCTTCAGGCCCCGCGAAGCCCTGGCGGCGGCTGTGGTTGGGACGATGGATGTGCTGGACAGTCTGCCGGGTGCCCTCCGCCTGGACGGTGGGGAGACGGCCCGCCGCCGCCTCCCTGTGCTTTGGAAGTGGCGAGGGACACGGATGCCTTCACCCCGATCACGTTCCGGTTTTACAGACACAATCCCGTCCCCTGGGCCCCAGGATCCAGGACACGCGGGGACGTCGCCGGGAGGAAGCGGGCCCCGGGAGGGCGCGGGAAGGCCGGCTCACCTGCTGGACAGTGCCGCAGCCCGCGTAGGGGATGGTGAAGATCACCTGGCTCGCCGTGACCTGGGCCTTACACTGCTGCACGCCGTGCCAGCGGGGGATGACCAGGTCGCTGGCCGAGTAGCCCAGGGACTGCAGGTAGCTCCTTCTCACGTTGGCCTGCATCCGGTCTGGCAGGCAGAGCAGCTCTGGGGGCCGAGGGCAGCCGGGTCAGTGCGTGCCCCAAACCCACCGGGGGCTCCCCCCCCTCCCGCCCCGTGCACACGATCGAGGAGCTGACAAAGGTGGTCCACATTAGGGTATTCTCACCCCCCCCCCAGGTGCCCTATGCGCACGGATGGAGAAATGGACACAGGTCATGGCCGGTGTTTCCCAGTGGGTAGAGCATCAGCCCGTGGACTGAAGGATCTCGGGTTCAAATCCAGTCAAGGGCAAGTTCCTCGGTGGCAGGCTTGATCCCCGGCCTCCAGGAGGCAACCAATCGATGTGTCTCTCTCACTTGGATGTTTCTCTCTCTGTCTCTCCCCCTCCCTTCCACTCTCTCTAAAAATCAATGGACAAATATCCTCAGAGGAGGAAAACAAAAACAAAAGAAATGGAGGCCAGATGTCGAAGGAGGAGGTGTCCCGCCAGTCACCGTGAGCCGCAGAGTGAAGTGACGCTCGGGTGGAATCATGGGGACGCTGTGAAATAGGGTCCACGGGCTGTGGAGCCGGCAGGGCTGAAAGTCCCGACGGAAAAGGGCTGGGACAGCAGCTGCCCGCCGGCCACAGTCCGTCCGTCCCCCCCTGCACAGCTCCACTCGTGACCACCAGCCTCTGCTGGGCCCGCACAGCGACCAGGGGCCTCCAGGCGGCAGCCACACGTGCCAGGTTTCAGGACACGGTCACGGTGCCCCTCATTCTGGATGGTCACAGGCCTCCTGCCAGGGCCACCTCTGCCCTGGGCATGGAGTCCACTCAGCGCATCCTCTCGCACCTGCCCTATCTCTGCCGACTGACCACAGTGAGGCTGGCACCGCCCACCCCAGTTCTGGCCCTGGCCCACGTGTTTGGGCAGCCAGAGTCCCCAGACCCAGCACCCCTGGTCCCTTCCGGCGGCAGATCCGGCCCAGGGACCTGCCAGGCGACTCTGGTCTGCTGTCCCGCCACTGCAGATGCTGGGGGGAGGGGAGTGCCGGGGGGGCAGGCCCCCCGCCCCAGAGAACCTGGGACTTACTGGTGCTGTGGTTGGAGGGGCGGGAGTAGTAGTCAGCCTGGAACCCGCTGCGGGTGACGCTGCCGTCGCTGACGAAGCGGATGGACATGAAGTTGGAGGACGACGTGAAGGAGTCCCTTGAGCCGTGGCAGACGCGGCCAAGTAGCGGGGAGCCGAGGGCGGGGCCGTCGAACACCTGGATGTAGTCGTAGTTGCAGTTGCTCTCCAGCCTGCGGACACGGGGCACGGGGGTGTGCACTCCAATTAAAAAGATGTTTGGTTAATCCTCCCCCGAGGGCATTTCCCATTGACTTTTAGGGAGAGTGGGAGGGAGGGGTGAGACAGAGAGAAACATCCGTGTGACAGAGACATAGATAGGTTGCCTTCCACATGCACCCGAGCCTGCATCTCAGGTACGTGCCCTTGACTGGGAATCGAACCTGCGACCCTTCAGTCTGAGGGCTGACACTCTACCCACTGAGCCAACTAGGCCAGGGCTTAT
The DNA here is from genome assembly GCA_025583905.1 of Ia io. NCBI lineage: Eukaryota > Metazoa > Chordata > Mammalia > Chiroptera > Vespertilionidae > Ia > Ia io. The sequence continues at coordinate 1,050,693 of JAJQQW010000012.1, read as the reverse complement.
CCCTCTATTTTTTTAAAATATGTTTTTATTGATCTCAGAGATTAAGGGAAAGGGAGAGAGAGAGAAAACATCAATGATAAGAGAGAGAGTCATGGATCGGGCTACCTCCTGCACGCCCCACACTGGGGATGGAGTCCACAACCCGGGCATGTGCCCTGACTGGGACTCGAACCATGACCTCCTGGGTCATAGGTGGATGCTCAATCCCTGAGCCACATGCCGGCTCATCCCTCTTTTGGCTGAGGCTCAGGAAGGTCAAGTGATGTCCTGTGGCCACACTGGGCAGTAGTGACCACACTGAGCGAAAGCCAAGGCCATGTCCTGGTCCCACTGCCAAGGCTGCCCCACAGGCAGAATGCCAAGGGGCAGCCTCTCTCCCACGGCGCCTGCTCTGTCCCTCCTTTCCCCACATCCCCGAGGTCCCCCCAAGAGGCCCCGCGGCCGCTCTGCACGCCACTCACTGCACGTCTCTGAAGACCACGGTCACGCGGTGGTTGTTTTGGACCTCGATGTCCCACACGCACCGGGCGTTGTTGGGGTAGCTCCCGGGGTAGGACGGGCTGGAGAAGCGCCCCGAGGGCCGGGACAGGAAGCCCCCACATGCTGCCTCAGCTGCTGGGACAGATGCAGATGCTGGTGACCCAGGGCACACGGCGCATCACCGCAGGGGGGGGGGGGGGATTTTACTTATTTATTATCTTTAATTTTTTTTATTGATTGATTTTGAGAGGAAGGGAGAGGGGAGAGAGAGAGAGAAACATCCATGATGAGAGAGAATCATGGATCGGCTGCCTCCTGCACGTTCCCTACCAGGGATGGAGCCCGTAACCCGGGCATGTGCCCTGACCGGGAATCGAACCCTGACCACCTGGTTCCTAGGTCGACGCTAATCACTGAAAAATCCTGGCCGGGCAAGAGAGGGGCATTTTTAAACAATTCCCAAGACAGAAACCCAACAGGAGGTCGCCCCAGCATGGCCTGTCCCTGAGGCTGAGGGACACGAAGGGAAACCACCCCTCGCCATTCCCGCCATCTCGCCCAGCGTCACAGTCACGGAGGGGAGGGAGCTCCGGGCTTACCCGTTGGCCTGGTGGTGGTGTAGCGAGGCCCTGCGGACAGAGAGGAAAGATCACGGTCAGTTTCCTGCCGTCCTTGGCGCAACCGCTGAGCACACGCTCGCTCTGTGCCAGCTGTGTACCAACCTGGGCCACAGCGAGACGCTGGCCACAGGCCGCGCCCTCCGGAGTTCCCACTGTGGAGGAGGTGGGAGCGGCCGGGGAGAGGTCAATGGGGGGAAAGAAGACACATGTAATACTTCAAACAATAAAGGGTTTACATTTAAACACACACACACACACACACACACACACACACAAACCAGAAGCTATCCAGCTGGCAGGGGCCATGTGGAGAGTGTGTGTGTGCGAGCAGGAGGCTGGCTGTGTGCACGCAGGCGGGTGAGGGTGCCAGGGGTGGGCTGGGGAGCTGGGGTGCATGTGGAGAGGGGCGGCGCACTTGCGGGCACCTCCACCATGGACAGTCGCGTGAAGGAATTTGTTAACGGATGAGCATCTGTAGAGGTTCTACTCGGCCCTGATTCTAGAAAGGTCACCATTCGCCCCGGGTTGGCCTGGATGGTTATTGGCCCCTGAAACACTGCTGGACCAATCCTCTCCTCCCTCAGCCTCTCCGGGACCCGGCAGCGGCGGCGGGGCTCAGAGGGGCAGGGAGAGCAGCATCCTGGGCACTTGGTGCGTCGCTATGCAAACCCGGAGCATCAGAGAGAGAAGCTGCCCAGGGAGCCTGCCTTCTCCTCCTGCAAACAAAGCGGGGCTCCCCTCTCCGGAAACCTGGGCTGCGGGACTCACCTGGGGTGGTCATGTTGCCGAGCGAAGCTGTGAGAAAGAGAAGCAGCGGGGTCAGGCTCAGGGCCCAGGGTGAGTCCCAATGAGCCCCTCAGGATGCAGACAGAGGGGCTCCTACGTGTCCCCTTGTGGCCTGAGAAATGCCGTGGGGCGCGGCCCACGGGAGCTGGCTGGTAAGTGTACCCTCCGGGGCTCTTCTCCCAAAAAAGGTGCTGCGGCGCCTATTCCTACACCGTTAATGCACATTAAGCCGCTGTCTATCTGAGGGCTGGCCTGGGGCCAGGTTACAGCCACCCCCAAACTTCCAGGAACCAGGAAACCAGCTGGCAAGGGGGGCAGAAAAGGCCCCTCTCCTGGTTGGTGGGGTGACAGGAGCCCTGACTCCAGGAAGCCAAAGGAAGAGGGAAGGACCAGACCGGGCCCACCTGAGCAGATGACGCCCGCGTCCTCGCCGTGGTTGCAGTTGTGGGAGTTCCATCCCCGGTGCGGGCAGCTCCACAGGTAGGACTCCTGCCCCGAGCAGCCCACGTCGTCCAGCAGGATCGGCCCTGAGCCCGGCCCGAACCGGGCACTTCCTGGGGCCGAACTGGCCCAGCCACAGCCCAGCTGCCTGCACACCACGTTGGCATCGTTGGTGTCCCACCCGTCGTCACACACGGTGCCCCAGGAGCCTCGGTAGAGGACCTCCACGCGGCCCTCACACCGGTCACCGCCGTTCACCAGCCTCAGGGCCAAACCCGATTCGGTCCCGGACCCTATAGAATGGCACAAGGACACCTCCTCCATGTCTGTGCTGAACTCCAGGCCCGAGGCTGGTTCCAGACTCAGGGCCAAGAACAGACATGAGAGGACAGAGCCTCAGCCCTGAGGCTGAGCCAGCACTGGGGTCTCAGCATGTCCCAGGACCCTCCAAGAATCACCCTGAGCCACAGGGGAGGTCTCGCCTGAGCCTCCTCCCAGAAGCCACTGGAGACATGTCATCAGCCAACCATGTGGGACCTGGTCAGAGACCCACCTCTGTCCTCTTCCCCCAGGGACAAGGATGAGGATGGCTGAGGTGAATTCCCTTCCTGTCACGATCCATCCTGGGCATGATTCAGGGGCAGAGAGGGTCCCTGGGAGGGGAAGGCTGCTGTACCTGCTGTTGTTGTAGGAAAGGCAGTTGTGGGTGGAGTTGTGGGACGAGGTGTCGGTACACCTGGAAGGGACATCAAAGATAAAGGCCATGGTGAGACCTCAGGAAAGGATTCCTTCCCAAAAGTGGGGGGGACCAGTCCCCGTGACTTTCCCATGTGCCTCCTGCTCATGCCCACTGCCTGTCCACAGCTTCCCGCTCTGCTGGTTTATCGGGGTTAAAGGCCTGGGATAGACCTCCACATCCCTCCATGTCTCTGACAGCCATGTTCCTCCCCATCAGAAGACCTTTCCCATCTCTCCCGCATGAGCCAGGCACGCACTGGTGGGCTTGAGGCTTTGGACTGACTCTGAAGCTGGGATAGAAAGAGTCAGGACCTGGTGATTGAACCAGGAGGCAATCACATGACCTGGTACCCAGAGGACCCTCATCAAGTGTTCACTTCCATCCCCCCCACTGACTCTGCCACCTTGAGATGCACATGTGACCACGCTGGCCCTCAGGGTGTGGCAGGTATAAGAAGAGAAAGAAGCCAGAAGCCTGCTGTCCCATCATCAGAAAGCCAGTGGACATCAGTGCCCACTCTCCCACAAAGCCCTTCTCAGCCTGGAGTCACGGGGCGACCTTCATGGAAGGGGAGGCACTTCTCTGATCATTGGCTACTCTCCCCCAGGACGGCTACCAAGACTCTGATGGGAACTCAGGAGGAGGATGGACAGACGGAGTCTTTGGAATCCCTGCTCTAGTTAATAGACAGAGGGCAAAAGTGTGTTTGATGGGGTTCAAGGAGCCATGGGTCAGCTACACAGGGCCAACCGGTAGAGGTGGGCAGGAGAGAGGGACATCCCAGGAGAGGTTGCCGGGACTCAACTGGCCAGGACGTGGAGGGCTGAGTAGATGAGGGATGAAAAGGAGAGGCAGAAACCAAGCTCCCAGGTGCCCGGCCCAGATTCCAGGTTGATGACCCTCAGCTTCTACACACGGAGCTGACACGTTGCACATGGCTTCGAGGTGGACACAACAGTGCCATCTGGATCCTCCCAGTTCTTCCAAAGCAACGCCCTCTGCCCCCTGCCATCGCCTGCCTCCCTGAGCCCGAGGACTTCAGTCCAGTGTATGGAAGCCAGGGTCATGCTGGGACAGGCTACCAGGGCTCCGGTGTTGACCCCAGAGAACAAGCAGAGAATGACCCCACCAAATGGGTCAACCGATGTGCACACCAATCATTCAGGCTTGACCCATTCTGATATTGAGAGGTTAAACCCATTTCTAGACTTTTCCATGTGGTCACAATGCCCCATCCCCAAGGCCCTCAGAGGTTCCTTCCATTCATAGGCCACCTGCCATCTCCTACCTCCCCTGCTGCCTCCCACTCTCTCTGTCCTTCACAGAGGACCTCTGTGCTCTCAGGATGTCCCTTCAGTGTCACCATCTTGGAGCCCCCAGGTGCCACTGTCCTCACAGAGGGGAGGTGCTTACCAACCCCCACACCCAGGGACGGGCTACCCGGAAGGAAGCCCCAGACCCCCTTCTGGGGACAGTGAGCTGGCTCCAGGGGCATAAGGAGCCTCTTCTTGGTGCTCAGGAAGCTGCCTGCTGAGCATGAACCCGATATTCAGGCCCCTTCAAGCCTGTTCCAGGCACGGCCTTCAATGTGCTGGGCGCGTGGACCGACCATGCTGACGTGTAGCCTGAACAAGTGACATAGCACCTGGGTGCCCACTGCCATGAGTCACTCCAGTGCCTGGGGGACAGTAGGAGGCTCAGGCAGGGCCCTGGCATGGAGAGTGGGTGTGTTCTCAGCAGCATCAGCCCAGAAGGACCCCCAGGGATGGCAGAGACGCACCTGAGCAGATAACGCCTGCGTCCTCCCCGTGGTTGCAGTTGTGGGTGTTCCATCCCCGGTGCGGGCAGCTCCACAGGTAGGACTCCTGCCCCGAGCAGCCCACGTCATCCAGCAGGATCGGCCCTGAGCCCGGCCCGAACCGGGCACTTCCTGGGGCCGAACTGGCCCAGCCACAGCCCAGCTGCCTGCACACCACGTTGGCGTCGTTGGTATCCCAGTTGTCATCACACACGGTGCCCCAGGAGCCTCGGTAGAGGATCTCCACGCGGCCCTCACACCGGTCACCGCCATTCACCAGCCTCAGGGCCAAAGCTGAATCGGTCCCGAACCCTAGAGGACGGCACAAGTACACCCCCACCATGTCTTTGCTGAGCTCAGGCCCAAGGCAGGGTCCAGACTTAGGGCCTCCCTCAGGGCCACGTCCCAGGGCAGGTGTCAGCTTTCCACATGCCCAGGGGTTCATCTCCATCAGGAAGGGAGCAGGCACATCCTGTCCTGCAAGGTCTAAGGATGCCCCAAGGAAGGAAGCCCCAGGATTGCCCATGGAGGTGAGGAGGACTGCCCCCAACAGCCACCTTGGCCATCCAGGGTGGAGCTCCATGGATCTGGGGACAGGCCAAGGCCATGGTCTCTTTAGCTACTGATTTCCCTCCATGGTCCTGCCTGACTTGAGGCAAAGCCCTCGGGGCGATGGGACCTCGGCCAGACAGGAGAGGACAGAGCCTCAAAGCCCTGAGGCTGAGCCAGCACTGGGGTCTCAGCAGGTCCCAGGGCACTCCAGGGCTGACCCTGAGCCATGGGGGAGGGTCTCAGCTGAGCCTCCACCCAGAAGCCACCTGAGACAGGTCATCAGCAAAACATGTCAGACATGACCTGGTCAGAGACCCTCCTCTGCCCCTTCCCCCCAGGGACAAAGATGAGGATGGCCCATGTGGAGCCTCTTCTTGTCACGTTCCATCCCGGGCGTCGTTCAGAGGCATAGAGGGACCCTGGGAGGGGGAAGGAATCTTGTACCTGCTGTTGTTGTAGGAAAGGCAGTTGTGGGTGGAGTTGTGGGACGAGGTGTCGGTACGCCTGGAAGGGACATCAAAGATAAAGGCCATGGTGAGACCTCAGGAAAGGATTCCTTCCCAAAAGTGGGGGGACCAGTCCCCGTGACTTTCCCATGTGCCTCCTGCTCATGCCCACTGCCTGTCCAAAGCTTCCCGCTCTGCTGGTTCATCGGGGTTAAAGGCCTGGAATAGACCTCCGCATCTCTCCACATCCCTGACCACCATGTTCCTCCCATCAGAAGACCTTTCCCATTTCTCCCGCATGAGCCAGGCACGCACTGGTGGGCTTGAGGCCTTGGCCTGACTCTGAAGTTGGGATCAAAAGAGTCAGGGCCTGGTGATTGAACCAGGAGGCAATCACATGTCCTGGTACCCAGAGGACACTCATCACGTGTTCAAAGCCATCCCCAGGCACTGTCTCTGCCACCTTGATATGCACATTTGACCACGCTGGCGCTGAGGGTGGCAGGTGTGAGAATGGAAGAGAAGCCAGAAGCCTGCTGTCCCATCATCAGAAAGCCAATGGGCATCAGTGCCCACTCTCCCACAAACCCTCCTCAGCCTGGAGTCACGGGGCCACGTTCATAAAAGGGGAGGCACTTTCCTGACCATTGGCTGCTCTCCCCAAGGGATGGCCGCCAAGTATCTGATGGGAACTCAGGAGGATGGACAGACGGAGTCTTTGGAATCCCCCCTCTAGTTAAGGAGACAGAGGGCAAAAGTGTGGTCCCGATGGGGTTCAAGGAGCCAAGGGTCAGCTACACAGGGCCGACTGGCAGAGGTGGGCAGAGAGAGGGACATCCCAGGAGACGTGGCAGGGACTCAACTGGACAGGATGTGGGGGCTGAGAAGCAAAGGGAAGAAAAGTAGAGGCAGACACCAAGCTCCCAAGTGCCTGGCCCAGATCCCAGGTTGATGACCCTCAGCTTCTACACTCGGAGCTGACCCCATGCACATGGCCTCAGGGTAGACACAACAATGCCACCAGGATCCTACCAGTCCTTCTAAAGCAACGCCCTCTATCCCCTGCCATCGCCTGCCTCCCTGAGCCCGAGGACTTTAGTCCAGTGTATGGAAGCCAGAGTCATGCTGGAACAGGCCACCATGGCTCTAGTGTTGACCCCAGTGAACAAGCAGAGAATGACCCCACCAAATAGGTCAATGGATGTGCACACCAATCATTCGGCCTTGACCCATTCTGATATTAAGAGTTGACACCCATTTCTAGAGTTTTCCATGTGGTCAGATGCCCCATCCCAAGGCCCTCAGAGCCTCCTTCCACTCATTGGCCACTTGCCATCTCCCACCTCCCCTATTCCTTGCTCCTCTCTCTGTCCTTCATACAGGACCTCTGTGCCCACAGGTTGGTCTTCTGCGTCACCATCTTGGAGCCCCCAGGTGACACCCTCCTCACAGAGGGGAGATGCTTACAACCCCCACACCCAGGGACGAGCTGCCCTGAAGGAAACCCCAACCATCCCCAGGGGAGAGTGAGTTGGCTCCGGGGGCACAAGGGGGCTCTTCTCAGTTCTCAGGAAGCTGCCTGCTGAGCATGAACTGGAGTTCAGGCCCCTTCGAGCTAGTTCCAAGCACAGCCTTCAGGATGCTGGTTGCATGGACCAAACAGGCTGACATGTAGCCTGAGCAGGTGCCCTAGCCCCTGGGTACCCGCTGCCCTGATTCCCTCCGGTGCCTGGAGGACATTGGAGGCTCAGGCGGGACCCTGGAGTGAGGAATGGGTGTGTTCTCAGCAGCATCAGCCCAGAAGGGCCCCTAGGGGTGGCAGAGATGCACCTGAGCAGATGACGCCCGCGTCCTCCCCGTGGTTGCAGTTGTGGGTGTTCCATCCCCGGTGCGAGCAGTTCCACAGGTAGGACTCGTGCCCCGAGCAGCCCACGTCATCCAGCAGGATCGGCCCTGAGCCCTGCCCGAACCGGGCACTTCCTGGGGCCGACCTGGCCCAGCCACAGCCCAGCTGCCTGCACACCACGTTGGCGTCGTTGGTGTCCCACCCGTCGTCACACACGGTGCCCCAGGAGCCTCGGTAGAGGAGCTCCACGCGGCCCTCACACCGGTCACCGCCATTCACCAGCCTCAGGGCCAAACCTGAATCGGTCCCGAACCCTAGAAGATGGCACAAGGACACATCTTCCATGTCTATGCTGAGCTCCACGCCCAAGGAAGAATCCAGACTCAGGACCTCCCTCATGGCCATGCCCTAGGGTAGGCGGTCTACTTTAAACACACACAAGGATTCATTTCAATCACAGGAAAAGGAGGGGGGACATCATGTCCTGCCAGGTCTAAGGATGCCCCAAAGAAAGGAGCCCCAGGATTGCCCATGGAGGTGAGCAAGACTTCCCCCGCAGCCACCAGGGCCACCAAGGACATACCTCCATGAATCTGGGGACAGGCCAAGGCCATGGCCTCTTTAGCCACTGATTTCCCTCCATGGTCCTGCCTGACTTGAGGCAAAGCCCTCGGAGGCGATAGGACCTCCACCAGACAGGAGAGGAGAGAGCCTTACAGCACCTGAGGCTGAGCCAGCACTGGGGTCCCAGCAGGTCCCAGGAGGCCTCCAGGGCTGACCCTGAGGCACGGGGGAGGGTCTCAGCTGAGCCTCTTCCCAGAAGCCCACTGGAGACACATCATCAGCCAACCATGTGGGACAAGAATCTGGTCAGAGACCCACCTCTGCCCCTCTCCCTCCAAGGACAAGGATGATGGATGGCCCAGGTGGAGCCTCTACCTGTCACATTCCATCCAGGGCGTGATTCAGAGGGCAGAAGAGGCCCTGGGAGGGGGAAGGGTGCTGTACCTGCTGTTGTTGTAGGAAAAGCAGTTGTGGGTGGAGTTGTGGGATGAGGTGTCCATGGGCCTGGAAGGGACAACAAAGAGAAGGCCGTGGTGAGACCAGGGAACAGAGTCCTTCTCCAAAAGTGGGCCAGTCCTTGTGACTTTCCCATGTGTCTCCTGCATTGCTCCCTGCCTGTCCACAGCCTCTCACTGCGCTGGGTCAACGGGCCTGAAAGTTTGGGGGAGACCAGCTGCATCGCTCCACGTCCCTGACCGCCATGTTCCTCCACATAAGAAGACCTTTCCTATCTCTCCCACATGAGCCAGGCATGCACTGGTGGGCTTGAGGCTCTCGCCTGAATATGAAGCTGAGATAGAAAGAGTCAGGGCCTAGTGACTGAACCGGGAGGCAATCACATGTCCTGGTACACAGAGGATCCTCATCACGTATTCATGGCCATCCTCAGGCACTGTCTCTGCCACCTTGGGATGCAGATGTGACCATGCTGGCCCTCAGGTGTGGCAGGTGTGAGAGGAGGAGAGAAGCCAGAAGCCTGCTGTCCCGTCATCAGAAAGCCAATGGACATCAGTGCCACAATGCCCTCCTCAGCCTGGAGTCACGGGGCCACCTTCATGGAAGTGCCACCTTCTCAGACCATTGGCCGCTCTCCCCCGGGACGGCCGCCAAGTATCTGATTGGAACTCAGGAGGAGGATGGACAGACGGAGTCTTTGGAATCCCCCCTCTAGTTAAAGAGACAGAGGGCAAAATATGGTCCCGATGGGGTTCAAAGAGCCATGAATCAGCTGGAGAGGGCCGACCGGCAGATGTTGGCAGGGAGAAGGACATCCCAGGAGAGGTGGCCGGGACTCACCTGGCCAGGATGTGGAAGACTGAGTAGCTGTTGGAAGAAAATGATAGACACTAAGCTCCCAGGTGCACGGCTCATATCCCAGGTTGATGACCCTAATCTTCAACACACGGAGCTGACGCCGTGCACATGACCTCAGGGTGGACACAAAAGTGCTGTCCCGAACCTCACAATCCTTCCATAGCCATGCCTTCTGTCCCCTGCCATCGCCTGCCTCCCTGAGCCCAAGGACTTCAGTCCAGTGTAAGGAAGCCAGTGTCATGCTGGGACAGGCTACCAGGGCTCCGGTGTTGACCCCTGAGAATGAGCAGAGAATGACCCCACCAAATGAATCAACAGATGTGCACACCAATCATTCAGCCTTGACCCATTCTGATATTGAGAGTTTTCCATGTGGTCACAATGCCCCATCCCCAAGGCCCTCACAGGTTCCTTCCATTCATTGGCCACCTGCCATCTCCCACCTCCCCTGCTGCCTCCCCCTCTCTCTGTCCTTCAAAAAGGACCTCAGTGCTTTCAGGATATCCCTTCAGTGTCACTATTATGGAGCCCCCAGGTGACATTTAACTCACAGAGGGGAGGTGCTTACCAACCCCCACACCCAGGGACGGGCTGCCCTGGAGGAAGCCCCAGACCCCCTCCAGGGGAAGTGAGCTGGCTCCGGGGGCATAAGGAGCCTCTTCTTGGTGCTCAGGAAGCTGCCTGCTGAGCATGAACCCGATATTCAGGCCCCTTCAAGCCTGTTCCAGGCACGGCCTTCAATGTGCTGGGCGCGTGGACCGACCATGCTGACGTGTAGCCTGAACAAGTGACATAGCACCTGGGTGCCCACTGCCATGAGTCACTCCAGTGCCTGGGGGACAGTAGGAGGCTCAGGCAGGGCCCTGGCATGGAGAGTGGGTGTGTTCTCAGCAGCATCAGCCCAGAAGGACCCCCAGGGATGGCAGAGACGCACCTGAGCAGATAACGCCTGCGTCCTCCCCGTGGTTGCAGTTGTGGGTGTTCCATCCCCGGTGCGGGCAGCTCCACAGGTAGGACTCCTGCCCCGAGCAGCCCACGTCATCCAGCAGGATCGGCCCTGAGCCCGGCCCGAACCGGGCACTTCCTGGGGCCGAACTGGCCCAGCCACAGCCCAGCTGCCTGCACACCACGTTGGCGTCGTTGGTATCCCAGTTGTCATCACACACGGTGCCCCAGGAGCCTCGGTAGAGGATCTCCACGCGGCCCTCACACCGGTCACCGCCATTCACCAGCCTCAGGGCCAAAGCTGAATCGGTCCCGAACCCTAGAGGACGGCACAAGTACACCCCCACCATGTCTTTGCTGAGCTCAGGCCCAAGGCAGGGTCCAGACTCAGGGCCTCCCTCAGGGCCACGTCCCAGGGCAGGTGTCAAGCTTTCCACATGCCCAGGGGTTCATCTCCATCAGGAAGGGAGCAGGCACATCCTGTCCTGCAAGGTCTAAGGATGCCCCAAGGAAGGAAGCCCCAGGATTGCCCATGGAGGTGAGGAGGACTGCCCCCCAACAGCCACCTTGGCCATCCAGGGCGGAGCTCTATGAATCTGGGGACAGGCCAAGGACATGCCCTCCTTAGCCACTGATTTCCCTCCCTGGTCCTGCCTGACATGAGGCAAAGCCCTCGGGGCGATGGGACCTCGGCCAGACAGGAGAGGACAGAGCCTCAAAGCCCCTGAGGCTGAGCCAGCACTGGGGTCTCAGCAGGTCCCAGGAGGCCTCCAGGGCTGACCCTGAGCCATGGGGGAGGGTCTCAGCTGAGCCTCCACCCAGAAGCCACTTGAGACATGTCATCATCCAACCATGTCAGACAAGAGCCTGGTCAGAGACCCTCCTCTGCCCCTTCCCCCCAGGGACAAAGATGAGGATGGCCCATGTGGAGCCTCTTCTTGTCACGTTCCATCCCGGGCGTCGTTCAGAGGCATAGAGGGACCCTGGGAGGGGGAAGGAATCTTGTACCTGCTGTTGTTGTAGGAAAGGCAGTTGTGGGTGGAGTTGTGGGACGAGGTGTCGGTACGCCTGGAAGGGACATCAAAGATAAAGGCCATGGTGAGACCTCAGGAAAGGATTCCTTCCCAAAAGTGGGGGGACCAGTCCCCGTGACTTTCCCATGTGCCTCCTGCTCATGCCCACTGCCTGTCCAAAGCTTCCCGCTCTGCTGGTTCATCGGGGTTAAAGGCCTGGAATAGACCTCCGCATCTCTCCACATCCCTGACCACCATGTTCCTCCCATCAGAAGACCTTTCCCATTTCTCCCGCATGAGCCAGGCACGCACTGGTGGGCTTGAGGCCTTGGCCTGACTCTGAAGTTGGGATCAAAAGAGTCAGGGCCTGGTGATTGAACCAGGAGGCAATCACATGTCCCTGGTACCCAGAGGACACTCATCACGTGTTCAAAGCCATCCCCAGGCACTGTCTCTGCCCACCTTGATATGCACATTTGACCACGCTGGCGCTGAGGGTGGGCAGGTGTGAGAATGGAAGAGAAGCCAGAAGCCTGCTGTCCCATCATCAGAAAGCCAATGGGCATCAGTGCCCACTCTCCCACAAACCCTCCTCAGCCTGGAGTCACGGGGCCCCCGTTCATAAAAGGGGAGGCACTTTCCTGACCATTGGCTGCTCTCCCCAAGGGATGGCCGCCAAGTATCTGATGGGAACTCAGGAGGATGGACAGACGGAGTCTTTGGAATCCCCCCTCTAGTTAAGGAGACAGAGGGCAAAAGTGTGGGTCCCGATGGGGTTCAAGGAGCCAAGGGTCAGCTACACAGGGCCGACTGGCAGAGGTGGGCAGAGAGAGGGACATCCCAGGAGACGTGGCAGGGACTCAACTGGACAGGATGTGGGGGCTGAGAAGCAAAGGGAAGAAAAGTAGAGGCAGACACCAAGCTCCCAAGTGCCTGGCCCAGATCCCAGGTTGATGACCCTCAGCTTCTACACTCGGAGCTGACCCCATGCACATGGCCTCAGGGTAGACACAACAATGCCACCAGGATCCTACCAGTCCTTCTAAAGCAACGCCCTCTATCCCCTGCCATCGCCTGCCTCCCTGAGCCCGAGGACTTTAGTCCAGTGTATGGAAGCCAGAGTCATGCTGGAACAGGCCACCATGGCTCTAGTGTTGACCCCAGTGAACAAGCAGAGAATGACCCCACCAAATAGGTCAATGGATGTGCACACCAATCATTCGGCCTTGACCCATTCTGATATTAAGAGTTGACACCCATTTCTAGAGTTTTCCATGTGGTCAGATGCCCCATCCCAAGGCCCTCAGAGCCTCCTTCCACTCATTGGCCACTTGCCATCTCCCACCTCCCCTATTCCTTGCTCCTCTCTCTGTCCTTCATACAGGACCTCTGTGCCCACAGGTTGGTCCTCTGCGTCACCATCTTGGAGCCCCCAGGTGACACCCTCCTCACAGAGGGGAGATGCTTACAACCCCCACACCCAGGGACGAGCTGCCCTGAAGGAAACCCCAACCATCCCCAGGGGAGAGTGAGTTGGCTCCGGGGGCACAAGGGGGCTCTTCTCAGTTCTCAGGAAGCTGCCTGCTGAGCATGAACTGGGCTGTTCAGGCCCCTTCGAGCTAGTTCCAAGCACAGCCTTCAGGATGCTGGTTGCATGGACCAAACAGGCTGACATGTAGCCTGAGCAGGTGCCCTAGCCCCTGGGTACCCGCTGCCCTGATTCCCTCCGGTGCCTGGAGGACATTGGAGGCTCAGGCGGGACCCTGGAGTGAGGAATGGGTGTGTTCTCAGCAGCATCAGCCCAGAAGGGCCCCTAGGGGTGGCAGAGATGCACCTGAGCAGATGACGCCCGCGTCCTCCCCGTGGTTGCAGTTGTGGGTGTTCCATCCCCGGTGCGAGCAGTTCCACAGGTAGGACTCGTGCCCCGAGCAGCCCACGTCATCCAGCAGGATCGGCCCTGAGCCCTGCCCGAACCGGGCACTTCCTGGGGCCGACCTGGCCCAGCCACAGCCCAGCTGCCTGCACACCACGTTGGCGTCGTTGGTGTCCCACCCGTCGTCACACACGGTGCCCCAGGAGCCTCGGTAGAGGAGCTCCACGCGGCCCTCACACCGGTCACCGCCATTCACCAGCCTCAGGGCCAAACCTGAATCGGTCCCGAACCCTAGAAGATGGCAACCCAAGGATTCATCTCCATCACGGGGAAAGGAGCGGGCACATCCTGTCCTGCCAGGTATAAGGATGCCTCAAGGTAGGGAGCCCCAGGATTTCCCATGGAGGTGAGCAGGACTGCCCCCGGCATCCCACAGAGCCACCAAGGGCAGAGTTCCATGGCTCCGGGGACAGGCCAAGGCCATGGCCCCCTTAGCCACTTATTTCTCCTCCATGGTCCTGCCTGACTTGAGGCAAAGCCCTCGGAGGCAATCGACCTCGGCCAGACAGGAGAGGACAGAGCCTCACAGCCCCTGAGGCTGAGCCAGCACTGGGGTCTCAGCAGGTCCCAGGAGGCCTCCAGGGCTGACCCTGAGCCATTGGGGAGGGTCCCGGCTGAGCCTCCTCCCAGGAGCCCACTGGAGACACGTCATCAGCCAACCATGTCAGACAAGGACCTGGTCAGAGACCCTCCTCTGCCCCCTCCCACAAAAACAAGGATGAGGATGGCCCAGGTGGAGCCCCTTCCTGTCAGGTTCCATCCCGGGGTGATTCAGGGGCAGAGAGGGGCCCTGGGAGGGGGAAGGATCCTGTACCTTCTGTTGTTGCAGGAGAGGCAGTTGTGGATGGAGTTGTGGGATGAGGTGTCCATGGGCCTGCAAGGGACAACAAAGAGAAAGACGTGGTGAGACCGTCAGGAAAAGGAGTCCTTCCCAAAAGTGGGCCAGTCACCGTGACTTTCCCATGTGCATCCTGCACGTGCTCCCAGCCTGTCCACAGTCTCCCGCTCTGCTGGGTCAACGGGCCCGAAAGCCTGGGGGATACCAGCCGCATCTCTCCACGTCTCTGACCAGCCATGGTCTCCCCATCAGAAGACCTTTCCCATCTCTCCCCCATGAGCCAGGCACACCCACTGGTGGGCTTGAAGCTTTGGCCTGACTCTGAAGCTGGAATAGAAAGAGTCAGGGCCTGGTGATTGAACCGGGAGGCAATCACATGTCCTGGTACCCAGAGGACCCTCATCACGTGTTCACTGCCATCCCCAGGCACTGTCTCTGCCCCCTTGGGATGCAGATGTGACCATGCTGGCCCTCAGGGTGTGGCAGGTGTGAGAGGAGGAGAGAAGCCAGAAGCCTGCTGTCCCATCTTCAGAAAGCCAGTGGGCATCAGTGCCCACTCTCCCACAAAGCCCTCCTCAGCCTGGAGTCACGGGGCCACTTCATGGAAGTGCCACTTTCTCTGACCATTGGCCGCTCTCCCCCGGGACGGCCGCCAAGTATCTGATGGGAACTGAGGAGGAGAATGGACAGACGGAGTCTTTGGAATCCCCCCACATCCAGTTAAGGAGACAAAGTGCAAAAGTCTGGTCCAGATGGGGTTCAAGGAGCCATGGGTCAGCTGGAGAGGGCCGACCGGCAGAGGTGGGCAGAGAGAGGGACAATCCAGGAGAGGTGGCCGGGACTCACCTGGCCAGGATGTGGAGGGCTGAGCAGCTGAGGGAAGAAAAGGTCAGACACCAAGCTCCCAGGTGCCCAGCGCAGATGCCAGATTGCTGACCCACGGCATGTACACACGGAGCAGACCCTGTGCACATGGCCTCAGGGTGGACACAACAGTGCTACCCAGAACCTTGCAGTCCTTCCAAAGCCACCCCTTTTGTCCCCTACCATCGCCTGCCTCCCTGAGCCCAGGGACTTTCTGTGCAGTGTAAGGAAGCCAGTGTCATGCCTGGGACAGGCCACCAGGGCCCTGGTGTTGACCCCAGAGAAAGAACAGGGAATGACCCCACCAAATGGGATCAATCAGTGTGCACACTGATTTTTCAGCCTTGACCCATTCTCACATTGAGAATTGACACCAATTTCTAGAGTTTTCCATGCGGTCACAATGCCCCATCCCCAAGGTCCTCATTGGCTTATTCCATTCATTGGCCACCTGCCATCTCCCACCTCCCCTGCTCCCTCCCAATCTCTCTGTCCTTCACAAAGGACCTCTGTGCTCTCAGGATGTCCCTTTAGCATCACTATCTTGGAGAGCCTCCATGTGACACCATCCTCAGAGGGGAGGTGCTTACCAACCCCAACCAAAACCAGGGACCGGCTGCCCTGAAGGAATCCCCAGACCCCCTCCAGGGGAGAGTGAGCTGGCTCCGGGGGCACAAGGACTCCTCCTCCAGGTCGGTGCTGAGCTCCAGGCCCGAGGCTGGTTCCAGACTCAGGGCCTCCTTCATGGCCATGCCCAAGGGTAGGAGGTCAACTTTGGACACACCCAAGGATTCATCTCCATCACGGGGAAAGTATTGAAGACATCCTGTCCTGCCAGGTCTAAGGATGCCCCAAAGTAAGGAGCACCAGGATTGCCCATGGAGGTGAGCAGGATTGCCCCCGGCATCCCCCGGGGCCACCCAGGGCAGAGTTTCATGGCTCCAGGAACAGGCCAAGGCCATGGCCTCCTTACCCACTTATTTCTTCTCCACGGTCCTGCCTGACTTGAGGCAAAGCCCTCGGGGGCAATCGACCTCGGCCAGACAGGAGAGGACAGAGCCTCACAGCTCCTGAGGCTGAACCAGCACTGGGGTCTCAGCAGGTCCCAGCAGGCCTCCAGGGCTGACCCTGAGCTATGGCGGAGGGTTCTTGGCCTAGCCTCCTCCCAGAAGCCCACTGGGGAAAAGTCATCAGCCAACCATGTCGGACAAGGACCTGGTCAGAGACCCTCCTCTGCCCCCGTCCCCCAAGAAACAAGGATGAGGATGGCCCAGGTGGAGCCTCTTCCTGTCACGTTCCATCCCGGGCGGGATTCAGAGGCAGAGTGTGGCCCTGGGAGGGGGAAGGGTCGTGTACCTTCTGTTGTTGCAGAAGAAGCACTTGTGAGTGGACTTGTGGGATGAGTTGTCCATGAGTCTGGAAGACACAACAAAGAGAAAGGCGTGGTGAGGCCTCTGGAAAGGAGTCCTTCCCAAAAGGGTGGGCCAGTCACAGAGACTTTCCCATGTGCCTCCTGCACGAGCTCCCTGCCTGTCCACAGCCTCCAGCTCCGCTGGGTTATGTGGGCCGAAGGACTGTGAGAGACCAGCCGCATCCCTCCACGTCTCTGACCACCATGTTCTTCCCCATCAGAAGACCTTTCCCATCTCTCCACCATGAGCCAGGCACCACTGGTGCGCTTGAGGCTTTGGCCTGACTCTGAAGCTGGGATAGAAAGAGTCAGGGCCTGGTGATTGAACCAGGGGAGGCAATCACATGTCCTGGTACCCAGAGGACCCTCATCACATGTTCACTGCCATCCCAGGCACTGTCTCTGCCCACTTGGGATGCAGATGTGACCATGCTGGGCCTCAGGGTGTGGCAGGTGTGAGAGGAGGAGAGAAGCCAGAAGCCTGCTGTCCCATCATTCAGAAAGCCAATGGGCATCAGTGCCCACTCTCCCACAAAACCCTCCTCAGCCTGGAGTCACGGGGCCACGTTCATTTGAAGTGCCACCTTCTCTGACCATCGGCCGCTCTCCCCTGGGACAGGCCACCAAGTATCTGATAAGAACTGAGAAGGAGGATGGACAGACTGAGTCTTTGGAATCGCCTGCCCTCTAGTTAAGGAGACAGAGGGCAAAAGTCTGGTCCAGATGGGGTTCAAGGAGCCATGGGTCAGCTGGAGAGGGCCAAGCAGCAGAGGTGGGCAGGGAGAGGGACATCCCAGGAGAGGTGGCTGGGACTCACCTGGCCAGGATGTGGAGGGCTGAGTAGCTGAGGGAAGAAAAGGTCAGACACCAAGCTCCCAGGTGCCCAGCGCAGATGCCAGATTGCTGACCCACAGCATGTACACACGGAGCGGACCCCATGCACATGGCCTCAGGGTGGGCACAACAG
Organism: Ia io; assembly: GCA_025583905.1. Lineage (NCBI taxonomy): Eukaryota > Metazoa > Chordata > Mammalia > Chiroptera > Vespertilionidae > Ia > Ia io. The sequence goes on along the minus strand of JAJQQW010000012.1, from coordinate 1,033,136 downwards.
TGCCAACTGGAACCTCGCAAGTCCTTCCAAAGCTACCCCTTTTGTCCCCTACCATCACCTGCCTCCCTGAGCCCGAGGACTTTGTGTGCAGTGTAAGGAAGCCAGTGTCATGCTGGGGACAGGCCAACAAGGACTGGTGTTGACCCCAGAGAACAAGCAGCGGAATGACCCCACCACTCAAGGGTCAAATCAGTGTGCACACTGATTCATTCAGCCTTGACCCATTCTTGGTATTGAGAGCACACACCAGTTCTAGAGTTTTCCATGAGGTCACAATGCCCCATCCCCAAGGCCCTCTCTCATTCCATTGTTGGCCACCTGCCATCTCCCACCTCCCCTGCTCCCTCTCCCTCTCTCTCTCTTTCAAAAAAAACCTCAATGCTCTCAGGATATCCCTTCAGTGTCACTATTATGGAGCCCCCAGAAGACACAGTGTCATGAGGGGAGGTGCTTACCAACCCCCACACCCAGGGACCCTGGTGGAGGAAGCCCCAAACCCCCTCCAGGGGAAGTGAGCTGGCTCCCACAAGGAGGGATCAATCAGGAAGTGCACAGCTGATTTTTCAGCCTCAAGCCATTCCAGGCACGGCCTCTGAGAGTTGACCAAAATTTCTGACGAGTTTTCCATGCGGTCCTACAATGGGTGCCCATCCCCAAGTTCCTCATTGCCTTATTCCATTCAGTTGGCCACCAGCCATCAGCCCAGAAGGGCCCCTAGGGTTGGCAGAGACGCACCTGCTCCCTCCCACTCCCTTTGTCCTTCACAAAGGACCATCTGTGCGGGCAGCTCACAGGAGGACCCTTCCCGAGCATCACTATCTTGGATCGGCCCTCATGTGACACCATCCTTAGAGGGGAGGTGCCCACCACAGCCCCTGCCTGCACACCACGGGCGTCCGGCTTCCCAGTGAACACACGGTGGGATGCCCAGACGCCCTCTCCAGGGGAGAGTCACCGCCATTCAGCTGGCTCCGGAATCGGCCACAAAACCCTCCTCCTCACACCATGTCTGTGCTGATCTCCAGGCCCGAGGCTGTTTCCAGACTCAGGGCCTTCCTCATGGCCATGCCCAAGGGTAGGAGGTCAACTTTGGACACACCCAAGGATTCATCTCCATCACGGTGAAAGGTGTGGGGACATTCTGTCATACCAGGTCTAAGGATGCCCCAAAGTAGAAAGACCCAGGATTTCCCATGGAGGTGAGCAGGACGGCCCCCGGTAAACCCCAGTGCAATATAGAGCGGAGTTCTATGGCTCCATGTACAGGCCAAGGCCATGGCATCCTTAGCCACTTATTTCTCCTCCACATCCTGCCTGACTTGAGGCAAAGCCCTCGGGGCAATCGACCTCGGCCAGACAGGAGAGGACAGAGCCTCACAGCTCCTGAGGCTGAGCCAGCACTGGGGTCTCAGCAGGTCCCAGCAGGCCTCCAGGGCTGACCCTGAGCTATGGTGGAGGGTCTTGGCCTAGATTTCTCCCAGACGCCCACTGGGGAGAAGTCATCAGCCAACCATATCGGACAAAGACCTGGTCAGAGACCCTCCTCTGCCCCCGTCCCCCAAGAAACAAGGATGAGGATGGCCCAGGTGGAGCCTCTTCCTGTCACGATCCATCCCGGGCGTGATTCAGAGGCAGAGAGGGGCCCTGGGAGGGGGAAGGGTCGTGTACCTTCTGTTGTTGCAGAAGAAGCACTTGTGAGTGGAGTTGAGGGATGAGTTGTCCATGAGTCTGGAAGACACAACAAAGAGAAAGGCGTGGTGAGGCCTCGGGAAAGGAGTCCTTACCAAAAGGGTGGGCCAGTCACCGTGACTTTCCCATGTGCCTCCTGCACGTACTCCCTGTCTGTCCACAGCCTTCCTGCTCCGCTGGGTCATCGGGGCCAAAGGCCTGTGAGAGACCAGCCGCATCCCTCCAAGTCTCTGACCGCCATGTTCCTCCCCATCAGAAGACCTTTCCCATCTCTCCCCCATGAGCCAGGCACTCACTGGTGGGCTTGAGGCTTTGGCCTGACTCTGAAGCTGGAATAGAAAGAGTCAGGGCCTGGTGATTGAACCGGAGGCAATCACATGTCCTGGTACCCGAGGACCCTCATCAAGTGTTCACTGTCTTCCCAGGGCACTGTCTCTGCCACACTTGGGATGCAGATGTGACCATGCTGGCCCTCAGGGTGTGGCAGGTGTGAGAGGAGGAGAGAAGCCAGAAGCCTGCTGTCCCATCATCAGAAAGCCAGTGGGCATCAGTGCCCACTCTCCCACAAAGCCCTCCTCAGCCTGGAGTCACGGGACACGTTCATGGAAGTGCCACCTTCTCTGACCATTGGCCACTCTCCGCAGGGACGGCCACCAAGTATCTGATGGGAACTGAGAAGGAGAATGGACAGACAGAGTCTTTGGAATCCCCCCTCTAGTTAAGGAGACAGAAGGCAAAAATGTGGTCCAGATGGGGTTCAAGGAGCCATGGGTCAGCTGGAGAGGGCCGACCGGCAGAGGTGGGCAGGGAGAGGGACATCCCAGGAGAGGTGGCCGGGACTCACCTGGCCAGGATGTGGAGGGCTGAGTAGCTGAGGGAAGAAAAGGTCAGACACCAAGCTCCCAGGTGCCCACCCAGATTCCAGGATGATGACCCAAAGCTTGTACACCACGGAGCAGACCCCATGCACATGACCTCAGGGTGGACACAACAGTGCCACCCTGAACCTCACAGTCCTTCCAAAGCCACCCCTTTTGTCCCCTACCATCGCCTGCCTCCCTGAGCTCGAGGACTTTCAGTGCAGTGTAAGGAAGCCAGTGTCATGCCTGGGACAGGCCACCGGGGCCCTGGTGTTGACCCCAGACAAAGAACAGGGAATGACCCCACCAAATGGGATCAATCAGATGTGCACACTGATTTTTCAGCATTGACCCATTCTCACATTGAGAGTTGACACCAATTTCTAGAGTTTTCCTTGCGGTCACAATGCCCCATCCCCAAGGCCCTCATTGGCTCATTCCATTCATTGGCCACCTACCATCTCCCACCTCCACCTGCTCCCTTCCACTCTCTCTGTCCTTCACAAAGAACCTCTGTGCTCTCAGGATGTCCCTTCAGCGTCACTATCTTGGAGCCCCCATGTGACACCATTCTCAGAGGGGGAGGTGCTTACCAACCCCACACCCAGGGACCAGCTGCCCTGAAGGAATTCCCAGACAACCTCCAGGGGAGAGTGAGCTGGCTCCGGGGCCACAAGGACTCCTCCTCCAGGTCAGTGCTGAGCTCCAGGCCCGAGGCTGGTTCCAGACTCAGGGCCTCCCTCATGGCCATGCCCAAGGGTAGGAGGTCAACTTTGGACACACCCAAGCATTCATCTCATCACGGGGAAAGGAGCGGGGACATCCTGTCCTGCCAGGTCTAAGGATGCCCCAAAGTAGGGAGCCCCAGGATTGCCCATGGAGGTGAGCAGGACTTGCCCCCGGCATCCCCCGGGGCCACCCAGGGCAGAGTTTCCATGGCTCCAGGGACAGGCCAAGGCCATGGCCTCCTTAGGCACTTATTTCTTCTCCACGGTCCTGCCTGACTTGAGGCAAAGCCCTCGGGGGCAATCGACCTCGGCCAGACATTAGAGGACAGAGCCTCACAGCCCCTGAGACTGATCCAGCACTGGGGTCTCAGCAGGTCCCAGCAGGCCTCCAGGGCTGACACTGAGCTAGGGTGGAGGGTCTTGGCCTAGGCTCCTCCCAGAAGCCCACTGGGAAAAGTCATCAGCCAACCATGATGGACAGGACTTGATCAGAGACCCTCCTCTGCCCCCTGTCCCCCAAGAAACAAGGATGAGGATGGCCCAGGTGGAGCCTCTTCCTGTCACGATCCATCCCGGGCGTGATTCAGAGGCAGAGTGTGGCCCTGGGAGGGGGAAGGGTCGTGTACCTTCTGTTGTTGCAGAAGAAGCACTTGTGAGTGGAGTTGAGGGATGAGTTGTCCATGAGTCTGGAAGACACAACAAAGAGAAAGGCGTGGTGAGGCCTCAGGAAAGGAGTCCTTCCCAAAAGGGTGGGCCAGTCACCGAGACTTTCCCATGTGCCTCCTGTTCGTGCTCCCTGCCTTTCCACAGCCTCTGCTGCAATAGGTCATCGGGGCCGAAGGCCTGTGAGAGACCAGCCGCATCCCTCCAAGTCTCTGACCGCCATGTTCCTCCCCATCAGAAGACCTTTCCCATCTCTCCCCCATGAGCCAGGCAAGCTCTGGTGGCATTAAAACTCTGGCCTGACTCTGAAGCTGGAATAGAAAAAGTCAGGGCCTGGTGATTGAACCCAGAGGCAATCACATGTCTTGGTACCCGGAGGACCCTAATCACGTGTTCACTGTCTTCCAGAGGGGACTGTCTCTGCCAACCCCCACACTGATGTGACCATGCTGCCCTCAGAGTGTGGCCCCAGTGACCCTCCAGGAGAGAAGCCAGAAGCCTGCTGTCCCATTGTCAGAAAGCCAATGGGCATCCTTACCCACTCTCCCACAAACCCTCCTCAGCCTGGAGTCATGGGGCCATGTTCAGGGAATGCCACCTTCTCTGAGCATCGGCCGCTCTCCCCTGGGATGGCCAACAAGTATCTGAGGGGAACTCAGAAGGAGGATGGGCAGACGGAGTCAGTGGAATCGCCCGTCCTCTAGTTAAGGGGACAGAGGGCAAAAAGGTAAGATGGCCCAGCAAGGAGCCATGGAGGTGTCAGCTGGAGAGGGCCTCGGGCAGAGGTCGGCAGGGAGAGGGACAACCCAGAGAGAGTGGCATGGACTCACCTGGGCAGGAGGGACAGGGCAAGGCTGAGGGAAGAAAAGGTCAGACACTTAGCTCTAGGTGCCCAATCCAGATGCCAGATTGCTGACCCACAGCATGTACACATGGAGCTGACCCAGTGCACATGGCCTCAGGGTGACACAGCAGTCAGTGCCCTGAGCCTTTCCAAAGCCATGGGATTTGTCCCCAGGTCCCAGCCTGCCTCCAGGACTTTCTGTGCGGTGTAAGGAACCTAGTGTCATGCCTGGGACAGGCCACCAGGGCCCTAGTGTTGACCCCAGACAAAGAAGGAATGAGCCCACCCATGTGGGATCAATCAGTGTGCACACTGATTTTTCAGCCTTGACCCATTCTCCATTTGAGAACACAAATTTCTAAGTTTTTCATGGGGTCACAGGCCCCATTCCCAGCCTCTTGGCTTATTCCATTCATTGGCCACCTGCCATCTCCCATCCCAGAAGTTTCTCTGAGGCACAGAGGGGCCTCTGTGGGAGGGGGATGGGGCTTCAGTACCACTATCTTGGAGCCTCCATGTAACACCTTTCTCACAGAGTGGACTTTCCCAACACCCACACCCAGGGAGTCTGCCCTGAAGGAATCACAACAAACAGAAAGGTGAGGTGAGGCCTTGGGAAAGGAGTCCTCCCCAAAAGGGTGGGCCAGTCCCCGTGACTTTCCCATGTGCCTCCTACACATGCTCCCTGCCTTCCACAGCCTCTAGCTGCACTGGGTCATCAGGGCTGAAGGACTGTGAGAGACCATGCACAGGGGTTCCTCCCTCATGGAAGGCCTCCACATCTCTGACCACCCATCACGGGGAAAGGAGCATCAGACATCCTGTCCTGCATCTATGATGACACAAGAGCCAGGCACCAGGATTTCGGCTTGGAGGTGAGCCTCACTCTGAAGCATCCCGCAGAGCAAACAGGGCAGGGTTCTGGTGATTCCGGGGGGAGGCAATCACATGGCCTGGTAGCCCACTTATTTCTTATCCGTGGTCCTGCCTGACTTGAGGCAAAGCCCTCGGGGCAATCAACCTCTGCCAGACAGGAGAGGACAGAGCCTCACAGCCCTGGGCCTGAGCACACACTGGGGTCTCAGCAGGTCACAGAAGCCTGCAGGGCTGACATTGAGAAAGCCAGTGGGCATCATTGCCCACTCTCCCACAAAGCCTCCTCAGCCTGGAGTCACGGGGCCACCTTCATGGAAGAGGAAGGACTTCTCAGACCACGCAAGCATCCGGGACGGTCGCCAAGGATCTGATGGCCTCAGAAGGAGCCACTTTTGGAATCCCCCCTCTAGTTAAGGAGACAGATGGCAAAAGTGGGGCCCCCTGATGGGGTTCAAGGAGCCCCTGGGTTTTTAGCTGGAGAGGCCGACCGGCAGCAGTGGGCTGGAGAGAGGGACATCCCAGGAGAGGTGGCCAGGGACTCAAGGGACAATGGAGAAAGAAGTGGTGAGGCCTCAGGAAAGGAGTTCTTCCCAAAAGGTGACAGTCAGTCACCGAGACTTTCCCATGTGCCCTGCACCAGCTCCCAGTTTGATGTCCACAGTCTCCCGCATCCGCTGGGTCAATGGGCCCAAAAGCTCAGGGTGGACACAAAAGCATCTCTCCACGTCTCTGACTTCCGAAGCCATGCCCTTCAGAAGACCTTTCCCATCACCTGCCTCCATGAGCCCGAGGACTTCAGTGGTGTGCTTGAGGAATGGCCTGGGTCTGAAGCTGGAACAGAAAGACAGGGCCTGGTGATTGAACCGAGAGGCAAAGCACATGTCCTGACCCCCGGAGGACCATCATCACGTGGATGTGCACTGTCTCTGCCAATCATTCAGCCTTGACCCATTGAAATGAGGAGGGATGTTGAGAGTTGACACCTTTTTCAGACTTTTCCAGTGTGCATCATGATGCCCCATCCCCAAGGCCCTCCCAGGTTCCTCATTCATTAGCCACCTGCCATCTCCCACCTCCCCTGCACCCTCCCCCTCTCTCTGCCCTTCACAAAGCACCTCTGTGCCTACTGGAAGGTCCCCTCTATGTCAGTCTATGGAGCCCCCAGGTGACACCGTCCTCACACAGGGCGAGGTGCTGGTCAACCCCCACACCCAGGGACGGGGTCAGCTGGAAGAGGGCCCCAGACACCCACCAGGTGGGAGTGGCATGGCTCCGGGAGCACAAGGGGGCTCTTCGCGGTGCTCAGGAAGCTGCCTGCTGAGCATGAGCCCGGAGCTCAGGCCCCTTCGAGCCCATTTCAGGCACGGCCTTCAGGGTGCTGGCCACATGGACCAAACAGGCTGACGTGTAGCCTGAGCAGGTGCCCTAGCACCTGGGTGCCCGCTGCCCTGAGTCACTCCAGTGCCTGGGGGACATTGGAGGCTCAGGCGGACTCTGGCGTGAGGACTTGGGTGTGTTCTCAGCCAGCATCAGCCCAGAAGGGCCCCCCAGGGATGGCATTGACGCACCAGAGCAAATGACAGCCCGCGTGATCCTCGCCGTGGTTGCAGTTGTGTGTGTTCACAGCCCCCGTCAGCGGGCAGCTCCACAGGTAGGACTCGTGCCCCGAGCAGCCCACGTCGTCCAGCAGGATCGGCCCTGAGCCCTGCCCAAACTCATTGGCACTTCCTGGGCCACGAATTGGCCCAGCCACAGCCCAGCTGCCTACACACCACGTTGGCGTCGTTGATGTCCCACCCGTCGTCACACACGGTGCCCCAGGAGCCTTCATAGAGGACCTCCAGGCGGCCCTGACACCGGTCACCGCCGTTCACCAGCCTCAGGGCCAAACCGGCTTCGGTCCCGAACACTAGAGGGCGGCACAAGGACACCCCTCCATGTCTGTGCTGAGCTCCAGGCCTGAGGCTGGTTCCAGACTCAGGGCTTCCTCAGGGCCAGGGGTAGGCGTCAGCTTTCCACAAGCCCAGGAGTTCATCTTCATCACGGGGAAGGGATCGGGGACATCCTGTCCTGCCAGGTCTAAGGATGCTCCACCACAGGGAGCCCCAGGATTGCCCATGGAGGTGAGCAGGACTGCCCCCGGTATTCCCCAGGGCCACCCAGGGTGGAGTTCCATGGCTCCGGGGACAGGCCAAGGCAATGGCCTCCTTAGCCACTGATTTCTCCTCCATGGTCCTGCCTGACTTGAGGCAAAGCCTTTGGGGGTGATCGACCTCCACCAGACAAGAGAGGACAGAGCCTCACAGCCCTGAGGCTGAGCCAGCACTGGGGTCTCATTGGGTCCCAGCAGGCCTTCAGGGCTGACCCTGAGCTATGGCGGAGGGTCTTGGCCTAGCCTCCTCCCAGAAGCCCACTGGGGAGAAGTCATCAGCCAACCATGTCGGACAAGGACCTGTTCAGAGACTCTCCTCTGCTCCCTTCCCCCAAGAAACAAGGATGAGGATGGCCCAGGTGGAGCCACTTCCTGTCACGTTCCAACCTGGGAGTGATTTAGAGGCAGAGAGGGGCCCTGGGAGGGGGAAGGGTCGTGTACCTTCGGTGTTTGCAGGAGAGGCAGTTGTGAGTGGAGTTGTGAGATGAAGTGTCCATGAGTCTGGAAGACACAGCAAAGAGAAAGACATGGTGAGGCCTCAGGAACGGAGTCCTTCCTAATGGTGGGCCAGTCCCTGTGACTTTCCCATGTGCCTCCTGCAAGTGCCCCCTGCGTGTCCACAGCCTCCTGCTCCTCTGGGTCATGGGGTCGGAAAGCCTTGGGGAGACCAGCCGCATCCCTCCATGTCTCTGACCACCATGTTCCTCCCCATCAGAAATCCTTTCGCATCTCTCCCCCATAAGCCAGGCATGCACTGGTGGGCTTGAGGCTTTGGCCTGACTCTGAAGTTGGGATCAAAAGAGTCAGGGTCTGGTGATTGAACCGGGAGGCAATCACATGTCCTGGTACCCAGAGGACCCTCATCACGTGTTCACTGCCATCCCCAGCACTGTCTCTGCCACCTTGGGATGCAAATGTGACCACGCTGGCCCTCAGGGTGGCAGGTGTGAGAGAAAGAGAGAAGCCAGAAGCCTGCTGTCCAGTCATTAGAAAGCCATTGGGCATCAGTGTCCACTCTCCCACAAAGCCCTCCTCAGCCTGCAGTCACGGGGCCACCTTCATGGAAGGGGAGGCACTGCTCTGACCATCGGCCACTCTCCCCCAGGAAGGCCACCAAGTATCTGATGGGAACTCAGGAGGAGGATGGACAAATGGAGTCTTTGGAATCCCCCCACCTCTAGTTAAGGAGACAGAGGGCAAAAGTGTGATCCCAATGGGGTTCAAGGAACCATGGGTCAGCTGGAGAGGGCCGACCTGCATGGTGGGCAGGGAGAGGGACATCCCAGGAGAGGTGGCCGGGACTCACCTGGCCAGGAAGTGGAGGGCTGAGCAGCTGAGGGAAGAAAAGGACAGTCAGACACCGAGCTCCCAGGTGCCCAGCCCAGATCCCAGTTTGATGACCTCAGTTTCTACACATGGAGCTGACGCTGTACACATGGACTCAGGGTGGACACAAAAGTGCTGCCCCAAAACTCGCAGTCCTTCCGAAGCCATGCCCTCTGTCCCCTGCCATCACCTGCCTCCCTGAGCCCGAGGACTTCAGTCCAGTGTAAGGAATCCAGGGTCATGCTGAGACAGGCCACCCAGGCCCTAGTGTTGACCCCAGTAAACAAGCAGAGAATGACCCCACCAAATGGGTCAATGGATGTGTATACCAATCATTCAGCCTTGACCCATTCTGATGTTGAGAGTTGACACCTTTTTCTAGACTTTTCCATGTGGTCATGATGCCCCATCCCCAAGGCCCTCACAGGCTCCTTCCATTCATTGGCCACCGGTCATCTCCCACCTCCCCTGCTCCCTCCCCCTCTCTCTGTCCTTCACAGAGGACCTCTGTGCCCACAGGTTGTCCCCTCTGCGTCACCATCTTGGAGCCCCCAGGTGACACCATCCTCACAGAGGGGAGGTGCTTACCAACCCCCACACCCAGGGACGGTCCAGGAAACCCCAGACCCCCTCCAGGGGACAGTGAGCTGGCTCCGGGGGCACAGAGGGGGGTTGCTCTCTGTGCTGTGGAAGCTGCCTGCTGAGCATGAACCCGGAGCTCAGGCCCCTTCGAGCCTGTTCCAGGCACGGCCTTCAGGGTGCTGGGCTCCTGGATTGACCACGCTGACGTGTAGCCTGATCAGGTGCCCGAGCCCACGGGTGCCCGCTGCCCTGAGTCACTCCAGTGCCTGGGGGCCATTGGAGGCTCGGGCGGGGCCCTGGCGTGGGGAGTGGGTGTTCTCAGCAGCATCAGCCCAGAAGGACCCCCAGGGATGGCAGAGACGCACCTGAGCAGATGACGCCCGCGTCCTCGCCGTGGTTGCAGTTGTGCGAGCTCCAGCCCCCGTGCGGGCAGCTCCACAGGTAGGACTCGTGCCCCGAGCAGCCCACGTCGTCCAGCAGGATTGGCCCTGAGCCCTGCCCGAACCGGGCACCTCCTGGGGCCGAACTGGCCCAGCCACAGCCCAGCTGCCTGCACACCACGTTGGCGTCGTTGGTGTCCCACCCGTCGTCACACACGGTGCCCCAGGAGCCTCGGTAGAGGAGCTCCACGCGGCCCTGACACCGGTCACCGCCGTTCACCAGCCTCAGGGCCAAACCCGATTCGGTCCCAAACCCTAGAGGACGGCACAGGGACACCTCCTCCATGTCTGTGCTGAGCTCCAGGCCCGAGGCAGGGTCCAGACTCAGGGCCTCCCTCAGGGCTAACCCCTGGGCAGGTATCAGCTCCCCCCTCCCCCCCTCCCCCCCCCCCGCATGGGATCATCTCCATCACAGCAAGGGAGCAGGCCCATCCTGTCCTGCCAGGTCTAAGGATGCTCCATGGCAGGGAGCCCCAGGATTGCCCATGGAGGTGAGCAGGACTGCCCCCCGCAGCCACCGGGGCCATCAATAGCGGAGCTGCAGGGCTCCTGGGCAGGTCCTCCCGCTGGGCAGCTCGCTGGCTCCTCCGTGGGCCTGGGTGACCTCAGGCAAAGCCTTCGAAGGTGCCAGGGCCTCTGCCAGGCTGGAGGACAGCAGTGGGGCCTCAGCAGGGACCTCCCATCCTGCCAGGTCGAAGGACACGCCTGGCGGTGAGTAGGCTGCCACCCTGCCCTACGGGCTTCTTGGTGTGTCCCTAGGAGCAGGACCCCCCTCTGACATGTTCCTCTTACGTTTCATGCTTTAGGCCATTGGGGGTGCATCCCAGTAGGCGAAGCCTCGAGAGCACCCCCCTACCCCCCACCGACTCCTCACATGTGTCCTCGGAGGGAGTCATGGCGAAAGGCTGCTCTCCCCTTCTGGGGAGACAATGCCCCTCGGGGTGCTCCCTAGAAAGGCTGTGGGGCCACCTCCCCTCCTCTGGGCAGCCCATGGGCAGTGCCACCATCCCTGGGGCGCGCCACCCATCACTCCCCCAGTCTGAGGGCCACCTGCATCCCTAGAGTCCGAGAGGGGCTCGGGCACATCCCTGGGGCTGGCTAGTGGCTTGGAGCGCGGCGCACAGGGGCCCCCTGGCGCTCTCCAGGTCTTTGGGGCGGGGCTGGCAGGGTCAGATGGTGGTGCTGGGGGGAAGGGCTGCCCTGGGCTCTGCCCCAGAGACCACAGGCTCCTGCAGACCCGGCCTGTGATGGGCTCTTCCCAACCCCCTGGGACGCGGACAGGGAAGGAGGTCCCGTCCAGCCGGGCCCCTGCCCTCTGGGAACAAGTAAAAGCCTTAGCAAAGGCCTCACCGTAGTCGTAGTCTGCAGTCAGGGTGGCCCACTGCCCTAGAGAGAGACCAGAGGCGTCTTAGCAGGGAGGCTCCCTGGATGGCAAAAGGTCTACAGCCCCACAGTGGCTGCGCTTCCCCTACAATCCGCCAGGGGCCGCAGTGGTTCCACCGTGGGTCTGGGTTGCCCCCAGCATCCTTGCTCAGGGTTTTGTGATTCTAGATGAAAACAAATCGGTTCGATGGGGGATGTTCACTTCGTCGAGGTATGGTAAGTGGGTGTCTCTCCGCCAGGCGCCCTCGCCCTGCAGTGCACAGACCTGGGAAGCTCTCTGCTCAGAGCCCAGGGCTGGGCAAGGGGGGGCGGGGGTCGCACTGGCCGGCAAGCTTCCCAGCCCAGCGCGTCCGCCCTGCAGTCTGGGATGTGGGCAGTGTTGGCTCAGGAACCGCCACTCAGGGGGCTACTAAATTAAGTGAATTTTTAAAAATAATTTTAAACCTATTTTTAAAAATTGATTTCAGAGGGAGGAAGGGAGACGAAGAGAGAGAGAGAGAAACATCCATGATGAGAGAGAATCATGGATCGGCTGCCTCCTGCACGCCCCACACTGGGGATCCAGCCTGCAACCTGGGCCTGTGCCCCGACCAGGAATTGAACCCTGACCTCCAGGTTCATGCAAGCGATGCTCAATCCCCGAGCCTCACTGGCCGAGCCAGGGCGCTGATTTGTAAGGTGTAATCGTGAAGGCAATGTTGAGCGTTTCCTAACACGAAACCTCAGATCGCGTGAGAGAGCTTTCCCGGCATTCCCTCAGTTCATCCTCAAAACAGCCCCGGGGGAAACTGAGGCTCGGGAAGGGGACCCAAGACCAGCTGGCGAGCGAGTGCCCAGGTGGGACTCAGACTCAGGCGGCCACTCTGAACCGCTTCCCTATTCTGCCCCCTGGTATATATTTTCGTGACCTTTGAACGATTTGGTCCAAATTATGGCTTGTCCTTCATCCTGGGGACAATAACCAGAGGAGGAAATAGAGAGAAGTTGCCCCTTGAAGGTCAGCCGAAGCAGAGGTGAGCCCGTTTCCGGGAGACTCGTAAAAACCCAGGAAAGCAGAGAAAAGGTGAGCTCACACCCAGGGAGCAGGTTCATGCTGCCACCCCCTGCCCCTTCCCGCCCCTGCACACCCCGAAGCAGCCAGGGCGAGGGGCAGAGTCTTAGGGAAAGGTGTGGCTGGGCGGAGACTAGCATGGAGACTCGTTGGAGGAAGGGACTGGGACCCCGCAGGGCCGTCCTTCCCGTCCTACATCTGAAACCCGCAGAATCCCCGCAGCCGGCCCAACCCCGCGTCCTGGGGTGGCCCCGGCCCCACTGCGGCCCCGCCCCGGGGTTCAGGGTTACCGATTGGCACAGACGTCTCCGCAGACATGGCCGCCGTTGTGTCTCCTGTTACTTGTGCTACTGAAAACACAGAAACAAGGCCGAGTGAGAACCCCTCAGAGCAGGCCTTCCGGTCGGCCCCCGCTAAGAGGAGCAGCGAGGGGCTGCACCCCGGCGGTTCGCTGGGCCCGGCACGTGATGACTCACTGGGCGTGGGGGACTGACCCCTGCTGCAGGCACCCCCTGGAGGTGGGGAGGGGGAGGGTCCGTGTCCTCGGAGCTCAGAGGCAGCTGGGCAGCCCAGCAGGTGGGACCCGTGAGGCAGGGTGGTGAGTCGAAGCGTGTTTGTATTTTTAAGTTAAAATGAAACATTTAAAATGTGCGCGCATCCTGCCCAGCCCACATGGCTCAGTGGCTGAGCGTTGACCTGTGAACCAGGTCAGGGTTTGATTCCCCGTCAGGGCACAGGCCCAGGTTGTGGGCTCGATCCCCAGTGAGGGGCGTGCAGGAGGCAGCCGATCCATGATCCTTTCTCATCATTGATGTTTCTCTCTCTCTCTCCCTCTCCCTTCCTCTCTGAGATCAATCAACATATTCTACTAAAATAAGGAAAGTGGGTGTCCCCAGCCGGCCCGCTGCTGTCACCATGCGGTGCACACATCACCGGGGGCCTGCTCCCCCGGGGCCCCGAGGGCGTGGTCTGGGCTCTGCTCTCCTAGAAGCCATTTCCCGGGAACTTCATCTTCAGCGCTTCCCTCATCCCTCGAGGCCTGCGGGGGGGAGTGAGGGCTACAAGGTCTCTGGAAATCAGGGTATTTGTGCCCTGTCCTCTGACATTCCTGAATTAGCAAAAGGGACATCAGAAAAGATGGGGGGGAGGGAGAAGGAAGGAAGGAAGGAAGGAAGGAAGGAAGGAAGGAAGGAAGGAAGGAAGGAAGGAAGGAAGGAAGGAAGGAAGGAAGGAAGGAAGGAAGGAAGGAAGGGAGGGAGAGGGAGAGAGAGAGAAACAACAGGCAGGCACTGAGAGTTGACAGTCCCTCCAATTAGCCCGACCCTTTTAGGCACGTTTTCCGATTGGCCCTCTAAGAACACGGAGCCATGCCGATTACACGCTTCCCACCACCTCTAAGGCAGGAGCGACAGGCACACACACGGGACCCTGGCTGTCCCGTCTGAGCCGCTGCCTGGCCGGCGTCGCTGGGCGAATAGGAGTGACTAGCCAGAGCCGCCTGCAGAGCGCCGCTGAGGGTCGTGCAGGGGCGGCCTTCCCGCCCATTGTCCTGGCTCCCCCCATGGCCACCCTGAGGCCTGCTCCCCCTCCCTCCCTGCAGGAGTCTCTGAGACCAGCCGGGCCCCCTTCACCAAGGGACCCGCGGCAAGCAGACCGTGACCGGCCTCGTCTAACCAAGACCCTTGCCCTTCTCAGGCAGAAACAACCAGAAAAGCGCTTCCTTCCCAAACGCGCGAGGGCAGCCTCAGCCGAGGGCCCGGTGGGGTTGGCAGGTGAGCGGAGCGGGCAGGAGGAGACGGTACCTGCGGAGAGGACGCGGCCCAGCAGCAGACACACTCCCAGGACGGCCCTGGGGAGCCCCATGGCGCAGGTTCTTCTCCGTGGGAACCAGACACCTCGATATTTATAGGGTTCCAGCCGCAAGGAGGCGTGTCCGGGGCTTGACATTCCTATTGATGCCATAAATCAATAGGGAGGAAGCTCGCTAACGGTCCCTGGCTAATCTGCGGGGCGACGTGGGTGTGTGCCATTGATTGCCGCGTGAATAACCTGGCCGCTCCCCACCTGCCGCAGCGCGGACCTGAGGGACGCTGCTTCCAACTTCCTCCTGGGCGGGCGTCCCACCGGGGCCCTGTCTTTGCGCAGAGGACTCGAGGGAACCCGTGGGAAGGCGCCCGAGCAGGATGTGGGCTGCTGGGCAAACAGCCCCGGAGCCAAGGGGAAGGCCCCTCTCTGGGCCGGGCAGGCCTGGCAGGCAGCGCACTGGCCCCTCGCCTGGGAGCGCGAGGACAGCGTTCAAGTCACAGATGGCCGGGGCCCGGGGAGCGGCAGCTCCGGCATCTGGATCTCACGCTGTTCCCAGGGCACTGGGCCGAGGACCGGGGGCCACCTGCCTTCTCACGGGGTTTCGGAGTCCACAGAGCCCGAGGCCAGGGCCCGGCGAGCGGCAGCCCGGGGTCTGGATCTCATACTGTTCCCAGGGCACCGGGCAGAGGACCGAGGCTCCAGTTGGGGTTTACCCCACCCATGCACACCACTCCAATCTAGAAATATATATATATATATATATATATATATATATATATATATATATATATATACACGGGGCCAGATTTCGGATCTCGCTCTTGGCGTTCACGGAGCTGGGATGGACCTCGAAAACCCACAAAACCAGCCCCGCCCTCCCCCTGCCTTGTGCACACCCCTCTCCTGGGCTTTTTAAACACTACTTTTCAATATATACACTGAGCGGCCAGATGATGATGATCTCTGAATGCATAATAATCTGGCCACTCAGTGTCTATCCTATAGAATAAAAGGCTAACATGCAAATTGTCCCCCTCGACTCCTTTAGTTTCGACTCTTTAGCAGGATAACAGGCCAGCCAAATATTTCTTGCGCCCATGTCCCCTCCCCCCTCTTGCTGCTTTGAAGATTCTCTCTGGCCAGGCTGACCAGACCCCACCCATGCACGAATTCATGCATTACTTCAAATACGTTTTCAGGCCTCATATAAACACATAAAGCATCCCAGACACACACACTTTTGGATTCTTCTCTCTTTCTGCCTCACACACATCTTTGGTTTGACTCCTCGGGTACACAGTTGAGTGTCACTTTATTTCAGACAGTGTATGCATGACTGCCAGATTCTCATTAAGGTATGTTTATCGTTCAGAGATCAGTAATAATCTGGCCACTGTGTCAGTGCTGTGTGTGTGTTTTGTGTGTTGTGTGGCTTTGTGTGGTGTGTATAGGGCCGGTATCAGCTTCCCCATTCTTCTCAGAGAAAGGAAGGGATTGCTGGGTAGGGAGAGGCCAATTGGCTGTGAGAGCTGTGTCTATAAGAGGATTGCTAAACACAATAGGGCAATGATGAGTCTGCCTCTTGAATATGAGAGAAATCACACCGACCACTGGGTCTGGGATCTCCAATTGCAGGTCTGAGGCCTCCAGCAGCCCACACTGGGGGCGGTTTTGGAGCAGTCTGATTGGAGCTGGTTAATTTGGTTGAGCCCACAACCGCTGTGTGGAGCCTGGGTGGGTTGTAGAATGTGCGGGGCGGGTGCCCTGACCGGGCCAATCAAACCGTGACCTCCTGGTTCATCTATGTCAAAACGCTCAACCACTCTCCGACGGAGCCACCACTGGGTGGGGGTCTATTTATTTAGAGTTTTTTCTCCCTTCGGTTTGAAGAAAACCCAAGCGCCCAGTCGCCCAAAATTATGGCTCCCTTCTCTTCTTAGTTTTCAGCCAGCTTTCCCGGGTTCTGGGTGGTAGACGTTTTGTTTTTGTTTGCTTTTAGTTGTTTTTGATTGTGTTTATTTGTTTAATCTTTTAAAATATTTTTTACTGTTGATAGTATTACAGATATCTCCCATCCACCCTCCCCATCCCCGCCCCCGGAAGTATTAGTGCCACTCGCTATGGGAACCTGCAGAAAAAGCACCCAAATCCGACGGCAGGGGCAGTTTCTCCGAGACGGTGACAACTCCAGGAGCCACCCGCTCCCGAGAGTGGGGAGACCGAACGGGGAACCAGGCTGTGTGAGCACGAGGCACGAGGATCCGCCAGGAGACCCCGCACGAGGCACGAGGGTCCGCCAGGAGACCCCACACGAGGCACGGGGGACCGCCAGGAGACCCCGAGCAGCCGTGGACAGCCCAGCCCGGACGGGAACGTCCGTCCTGAGAGCGGGCGAGATGCCCCCGACGCACGCCTTCCGAGGCTGACCCGTCCTCGCTCCCTGCGGTTCGCAGTGAAGGCCTCAGACAACAGGGCTTGGGAGCTTTGGCTCAGCAGGAGCAGAGCAGGAAGTGGAGGGAGCCCAGCTGTCATTCAAAGCTGCCGGGACATGTCTCGGGGATGGGGTGGTGTCCCCGCAGCAGGAAGGTCTCGGACCAGGAAGAACACACTGGGCCACGGGCCAGCTCCACCAGCTAAGCCCTTTGCCACCAGGGCCCCCCCGTCCGGAGAGCTCTGTGTACAGTCAGGTCTTCCTCTTGTGGGGAGAGGGGAGCTCTGGGGACCCCCAGCAGAGCAGCTCCCTCCCAGGAGGCCCCTTCTCCCCGACCACTGGCCAGAGCATCGTCAACAGCACGGCCAGGGGGAAAGCGCGGCCACACAGCGCCACGAGCCAAACCACCGCGAAGAACAGGGCGCCGTGCGGGGCTTCTCCCCGAGACGTCTGAAAACTTATTTGCAGAGATACGCACCCCCATGCTCACTGCGCCTTCTCCACGCGGCCGGACACGGCGGCAGCCGACGAGCCCTTCGATGGGGGGATGCAGAGGGGAACATGAACGCTGGGGAACACCTACCACTCCCCGCGAGAAAAGGGGGAACAGTGCCGCTTGTGACCACAGGGGTGACCTGAGAACGAACATCAAGCGAAACACGTCAGACAGAAAAAGCCCAGAACCACGTGTTCACTCACACGTGGGATACAAAACCGAGACTCAGACATAGACCACCGCACGGTGGATACAGCGGGCGGGGGGGGGGGGGGGGAGGGGGGGGCAAAGGGGAAAGGCCAGCCCTATGGCGACAGGGGTGTGGCTGTGGCGGTGGCACACGGTGCGTCTACAGAGCACGCGTCGTCGAGCTGCGCACGTGAAGCCGGTGTGACTTGATTAATCCGTGTCCCCCCACACATAACTGTCAACAAAGAGCAACAGGGAGAAGGGACTCACACAGGCTGCATCGTGTCCTTCGTAAAAATAAAAATAGCCCGGCCGGCGGGGCTCAGGGGTCGAGCGTCGACCTAGGAACCAGGAGGTCAGGGTTCGACTCCCGGTCAGGGCACAGGCCCGGGCTGCGGGCTCCATCCCCAGTGGGGCGTGCAGGAGGCAGCTGATCCGTGATTCCCTCTCATCACTGATGTTTCTCTCTCTCCCTCTCCTTCCTCTCTGAGACCAATAAAAATATATTTTAAAAAGGGGTCACAGTTCGCCGCCCACCACACCCCCCCCCCCCACGGCTGAGAGCCGGCTGTGCCCAGTGCGCTCCGGTGGCAGGGGGGGCCGGGGACCGGGAAGCTGCCCGGGGCCCCCTGGAGTGCAGGGCCACATGGGGCTCGGGCAGCCGTCAGACCCACCGCCTTGTTCACCTGCGGCGCTGCCAGCCTTGCCGCGGCCGTGACGAGTGGTGTTGAAACCACAACAGACACTTGAATCCAAGGAAGCGGGAACGAGGAGGGGCTCTGCGGACACGGGCAGTGACGCGGCTCCCGGCCAAACCGGAGGAACAAAAGTGCGTGGGGTCAGCGAGCCCAAGGGCCGCGGCCAGAATGGGCCCCTTGTGCGCGGCCGGAGGAGGAAGCAGGCTGGCGGCCGCCGCTCAGGCTAGTTCCTTGTGAGAAAGGGTCCTTCACATTTCCTTCTTCCTGTTTCAGCACGAGGCCCCAGAGCCAGCGTGTGAGTGCGTGCACACATGTACATGTGTGTATGGTGCCTGTGTGTGCCCATGTGTATGAGTGTGTGCATGAGATTGTGTGTGCATGCATGTACGGTGCCTTGTGTGTGCATACATGTACATGTATGCACAGTGTCTGTGTGTGATGAGTGTGTGTGCGCGCATGCGTGTATGTGTGTGGTGCCTTGTGTGCACACATGTACATGTGTGTATATGTTGCCTTGCACGTATGTGTTTGTGTGTGTGTGCATGTGCCTGTGTGTGTGTGTGCACACACATGCGTTCCCCAGAAGACACCTGACTGACCACTTCAGCGGGTGGAAATGGGTGGAGCTGGGTGAATGGCTTTTCCACAGCTTTTCGGGGGGTGCTCAGATACGAGCAGCCGGGGGTCCAGCCAGGAGGAGCCGCTCTTACCCGAGGCCGGGGCTGCGGCCCTGCCCTCCACCACCCCTGGGTCACTCCCAAGACGGCGAGCTGGGCCCTGCGGGGGCCCCACTGGACGCCCACCACAGCCACTCTGTTCCTCCCGCGAAAGCGCCTCTGAGGCCTCGGAAGCAGAACCGCAGGAGACGAACAAGATGGTGCAATCGGGACCATCACACCCTTCCTTCGGGGACAGATAAGGGCAGATCGATGCCAGCGGGAGGTTTGTGAGATGGCGCCTGGCAGTGCCTACCTACTTATAGGTTCAAATCTTTTCTTTTAAATAGATTTTCATTGATTTCAGAGAGGAAGGGAGAGGGAGAGAGATGGTAGAAACATCAATGATGAGAGAGTCATGGATCAGCTGCCTCCTGCACGCCCCACACTGAGCATATGCCCTGGCCGGGAATCCAACTGTGACCTCCTGATTCATAGGTCGACGCTCAACCGCTGAGCCACGCCCATCATGTTTTAGAACTAGAATGTCACTGACGGTTTTGAGTTATATTTGTATATAACATGCGTGCACACACAAACTCATGCACATTTGTATTTAAGATGCAAACATGAAATCACTCCAGTACATGGGCTGCCCGTGCTGGGCCTGGTGGGGGGCTGCCCTGGGGGACTCCCTGGTTCTGGGGGCCTCGCAGAGGCTGTGGAGGGTCCTTGATATTTCTGGGGGTGAGGCCCCCAGATTTCGTAAGAGTCTGATCACACCCACTTTAGGAAAGTCTAGCGTTTGACAGAACAGCAGCCAGAACTCCACGGCCCCAGCCAACAGGCACAGCCTCGTCTTTCTTCTCCTTCCCCCCATTTCACAGATGAGAGCACCGAGCTTCAGGAAGTCAAACCGTAAGCGGGCAACCCAGGGGTCCGGGCCGCCTGTCCCCACCGGAGCCAACCAAGCAGACACAGGGTTGAATCCTACACGAGCGTTTATTCCAGTCCTGCCGGCAGCACGGGGAGCAGCGGGTCATCCACACACATCTGCTCCACCCCCACCACCAGCCGCTGCTTATATGGGGGAGAAGGACAGAGAGCACATGGGAGGAGGCAAGAGGCATGCCAGATGGGCAGCTCACAGGGAATGCGAGTAAGCAAGGGTTGGGGGGTCTGCAAAGGCTTCTGGGTATGCAAGGGCTGGGGGTCTGCAAAGGCTTGTGGGTATGCAAGGGGCTGGGGATTTGCTAAGGCTTATGGGTATGCAAGGGGCTGGGGATTTGCAAAGGCCTGTGGGTATGCAAAAGGCTGGGGTCTGGTCTCTGCAACAAGGCTGTGAGTCTTTCCTGAGCACAGGCAGCTCCCTGGTGGGGAGGACGGGACGGTCCCAGGTGAGCCCCCAGGTCCCTCGGGCGCCACCCAGCCAGGTGAGCGGGTGCCTCTCTCATCAGAACAGCACGATCACGGCGAACAGAGCAGGACCCACGTCTCACAACTATAGCAGGTCCCCAGCATTCTGTTCCTGCCCCGTCAGGGCCACCTGCCCCAGCTCAAAGGAGAGGGCCCCGCACCTCCTGCCTCCTGCCTCCTGCCTCCTGCCCGGTCACAGCCTCTGAACGGCCTCCCAGGCGGCAGTGAGCCGCTGGGCCGACCCGCAGGTCCCAGAGGATGGCGATGGGAAGAGGGCACCTCAGGTGAGTTCCAGGGAAGGGCTGGGCAAACTCTCCATTAATGAGTACCCGCCCCCCCTCCACCCGAGGCCACAGGGGCAGCTTCTCTGAGCCTCTTTGTGAGGCAGACACTGGGGCCGAGGCATCGAGGGGCACTTCCTGTTCACGCTGCCAACACCGATTGCCCAAGAGCCCATCCCCAGGCCCTGTCACCTGGCCAGCCGGGTGCCCACGCCTGCTTCTCCGTGCTGCGGGGCTCGGCCTTTTCTGGGGCGGCCTCCCTCTCTTTCTGGGGGGCCCCCTGGAGCCCGAGCGGGGGCTCCTAGCCTCCGGCTGCCTGGCTTCCCCGGGCCCCTTCCTCAGCTCCCCGGGGGGCTCCTCATCTGGGCAGCACCGTCTTGAAGTCAGACGTGGTCCTGCCAGGGAGCCTGGGCCTCCAGCCCTCGGCCTGCCCACCTGCCCCTGTTGGTCCCTGCCCGCCTCATCCCGAGGACTTTCAGGGTGGCCTGTGCAGGGCAGGGACCCCGGGCGGCGCCTGCACAGACTTGAGGCGGCTGCACTGGGTGGCTCTGCCTCGGGCGAGCCCTGAGTGGCAGCTCCTCGTCCATTGTCGGGAGCTTGTGAATGAGCCCTCAGCGGCCCTCTGTTAGGGCGTCCGGCCGGGCCAGCTGGGTGCCATGTTCATCACAGACACGTATGTGTCATACCTGTGGGTTTGGGACAAGAAGGGACTCGCCGAGAAGCCACCTTCCCATCAGCGTCCGGGTTTGAATGTGTCTCCGAGCCGCCCCGAGGGTGAGGGCCACGAGGTCCCGGCGCTGAGGCACCGCTCGGGGGACGGAAAGCACGGGCGTCACGAGGTCCAAGGGGGTTAGACTCGGCCCCAAACAGGAGAGAAAAGCACCTTCGCGCTCCGTCCCGCTGGCGGGCCGGCTCCTGCCGACTCCCTCCGACCTGCGGAGCGAGGGCCTCCACCCCTCACCGCGGGACACACCCTCTGCCCGAGGAACACGTGAGCACATGCGTGCACGAACACGCACGGGAATGAAAGCGATGCAGTGGAAGCGGGTAGTGGTGGAGGCGGTGTTCGGGATTTCTCCAAAATGTCTTCTGAATGTTCTCTCAACCGCGCTGCCTCGCAGTGCACGTGTTGCATGAACTCACCTCCTGCCGTCGGACACGCTCACGGCTCCTTCCCTTGTCCTGATCAGGGTGCGGAGCGTCCGGCCCGCGGGTGTGGAAGGTCCAGTGAAGCATTGGGCCCGGCCCGCCAAGGCGTCGGGGTGAGTCCACGAGAGGTCTGGCCACAGCGAGCAGCGATCGCTCACGGGCTCGTTCTGTGCGGCCTGAGGAGGACGGGACCAACACCCGTGGCCTCGGCGGGAACCAGGCTCCCACCGTTGCAGGGACCATCCCTGGACGTGGACGGACACTGTCCTCTCATTTCGCCCTTCCCCATGCCCTCAGCGTCCCTCCCGCCTCCCTCCGCTTCTCTCTCCATCTGTTCCTCCTGCGTCTCCCTGCTCACCAGGCGCGTCTGTGTGAACGGACACCTTGTCCTGCCCACGCCCATCCCCCGAGGGGAGGCAGGAGCCAGCAGGAGCGCTGCCCGCCTCGCCCCCAGGGCCCCCGCTCCTGCTGCAGACCCTTAGCTGGATGCGCGTGTGCTATCCCGTTACGTCTGACACGCTGGGTCTTCCGAGAGGCGTGTTCAAGTCGTAACCGTGGACGTCTAGTGTCTTCCCGATCCGGGGACCACGCGCAGGCTCTGCGCTCTCGGGAGGTCAAGCTAAATGCTGACCTTCCTTTCCAAGCTCAAGGTCGGTGTTCGGGCGCCCACCTTCACTGAGTTTCCTTCACTTTATCCTGAGCAGCTCACGCCTTCAGCCACAAGCCGGGGGGCGGGGGGTGCTGCTCGAGCACCACCTCCCGGGAGCCGCCCGCACCCGCTGACGGAGCCCGTTGCCTTTGTAGGAAATGAACCTGCGGCCCGTCCAGCCCCTGGCACCGGCGGCCGGCACATCACCCCGTGTCCGTCTTCACCTGGTGGACCACTTACAGGATCTCCCGCGGCCCCGACAGTGCCGGGAACCGACAGCACCACGCGGTCACCAGGAGGGTCCGTGTTCATTGCTCCACGGCCATCCATCACCCTAACGCTGGTATGTGGGTGACCACGCGCTCGGATGGCGGGAAAACCCCTTCTGAGTGGCTTTATCATTAGGGGTGACTCTGATTCCCAAAAGTCTCCCAGACAAAGTCCACCAGCCGCTCCTTTGCCAATGCCGGGCTCCTGGGACCACGCCCGCACTCTCAGGGGCACCCCGACCCTCGGAGATGTGCTGAACAGGAGGAGATAATAAACTTCCACTTAGCGAAGCAGGCTTTTGCTGGAAACGCCATAAACCGCCCGCAGCTGCCCCTAATAATCATTAATAGGGGGCAATTACGAGCTACCTTTTTACCCAGGCCGTTCTGTCCTCCACAGAAATTGGAAAGAAAATCAATCTCGGGAAGCGGTTGGTCCAACCCCCGTGTTCCTAGGACCCACACTTGCTGCTCGTTCAGTTCATGAAGCCGCTCAGATGGTTAATGTTTTGAGCAACTTTGGTTGTGATAAATAGAAAGTCGCAGATGTCCCCAAATCTTAGGTCACAGCATCGGGGGGTCTGTGGGGGCTGGGGATCCTCCAGGCACTCAGGTCATTCTGAGGCAGGTGGTGGAGGAGGGTCGTCCACCTGTCTGGGTTCAGGGCCATCCCCTGCCCATGGGCGGTGCCACACCTGGTGTAGGGACACCTGGGCAAGGCCGCCCGTTCCAGCCCCTCCTCCACGATCTCTCCAGGGGAGGGCAGAGATAAGGTGACTGTGGCCTTGGGAGAGGTGCCTAATTCGTTCAGTTAGGAACTCAAAAGGCGGGGCACGCAGCTGTGAGCCACCGAGGCAGGGCTGACTGAGCCCTTTCCCAGGCCCCTCCCACCTGGGCCTCCACCGCCATCCCCTCCCCCTCCTTCCAGCCCTTCACCCACGCCCTCCTGCAGCCCCTGGGCTCCGCTGCAGCCCCTTCTCCTTCCTCCTTTAGAGCTCAATTATGGAAAGAAATCTCTGTTTTTACTGTTGTTCACTCACAAATCAGAGGACCCCGATTTCTAGTTTCATTCATGAAAGCTCACTAAAGTTATCTGATTTTCTTTGTGGGATCGTATATATTTTTAAATATATATTTTTATTTATTTCAGCGAGGAAGGGAGAGGGAGAGAGAGATAGAAACATCCATGATGAATGAGAATCATGGATCGGCTGCCTCCTGCACGCCCCCACTGGGGATGGAGCCCAAAACCCGGGCGTGTGCCCTGATCAGGAATTGAACCCTGACTTCCTGGTTCATAAGTTGATGCTCAACCCCTGAGCCCCGCCAGCCGGGCTCTAGGGTCATATTTTTCCTTTGTAGGGTGGGGACCCTCGTTGCTCCCTGATTGCTACTCCTCACTTGTGTGTGAGATTGTGAGCTGGAACCTCTACAGACACAAACATGTTGGAGGTCGTGCCCCTGAGGACGGAGGGCGCTGCGGGGGAAGAGACTGCCAGGTCTGCGGGGCAGAAGTCCAAAAGGGTCTTAAAGACTGAAGTCAAGGCCGGCCGGCGTGGCTCAGTGATTGGGCGTCGACCTGTGAACCAGGAGGCCAGGGTTCCATTCTCGGTCAGGGCACCATCCCCACTGTGGGGCGTGCAGGAGGCAACCGATCCACGATTCTCTCTCATCATGGATGTTTCTCTCTCCCTCCCTTTTCCTTCTTCTCTGACATCAATAAAAATATACTTTAAAAAGAAAGAAAGTGCCTGGGACACGGTGAGCATGCCCGTGACCAATGTGTAGCAGACAGACAGACGAGGACTTCGGGGACATCAGCGAGGATGTCCACCTTAATTGCCTCCAGGTGAGAGGACCCAGCGAGGGAGGCTGCCATGGAAACCGAGGCCTCCTGAGTGACAGGAAGGCGGCCCGCCCCCTCCTTCCCAGGAGGCACGGCTCCATGGCCAGCGGTCAGGTCTCCTGCCAAATCGCTGAGTTAGATCCGTCCAGACTGGAAAGGGATGGGGGCTGCGGTCAAGCCAAAGGAAATGCCCTTGGCTGCCATCAGGAAGCCGTTTCCATGGCAACCCAGCACCATGGCGGCGCGGGGGGGGCGGGGGGGCAGCGCGTTGGGCTGTGCCCGGTGCTGGCCATTGTCCGCACCCAGGGCTGGTTTCCTCCGACAGGTTTTCTGGGTCAGGTTGGGGAGAACAATGAGTCTGGCCGGATGTGGGTGGAGATGCAGCGGGGGGGGGGGGGGGGGGGGGGGGGGGGGGGCTGACTCTGCGGTGCTTGGTGACGAAATGTGCAGCGCCCTGAGCTCCGTGTGGGCACCGACCAGCAGGGCACGGGAGCCTACCCCTCCTCCTGCGTGCAGACCCGGCCCCGCAGGGAGGAGACCACGGGAACCAGAAAGTCACGGAGGGTCCGGCCAGCGTGGCTCCGGGGTTGAGTGTCAACCTAGGAACCTGGAGGCCACGGCTCGATCCCCGGTCAGGGCACAGGCCCAGGTTGCGAGCTCCATCCCCAGTGTGGGGCGTGCAGGAGGCAGCCGATCCATGATTCTCTCATTATTGATGTTTCTCTCTCCCTCTCCCTCTCCCTTCCTCTCTGACATCAATAAAAACATATTTTTTTAAAAAAGAAGAAAGTCAGGAATGGATGCCCGGGTCCTTGGATGTGCTACGGGGGGACACAGGAGGTGAGGGGGGACACGGGAGCTGTGGGGGGAGGGGACACGAGAGCTTGGGGGGGGGACACGGGAGCTGCCGGGGAGGGGACATGGGAGCTGTGTGGGGTGGGGACACGGGAGCTCGTGGGACACGGGAACTTGAGGGACACGGGAGCTGCAGAGGGGGACACGGGAGCTGCGGGGGGAGGGGACACGGGAGCTCAGGGGACACGGGAGCTCAGGGGACACGGGAACTTGAGGGACACGGGAGCTGCGGGGGGAGGGGACGCGGGAGCTCAGGGGACACGAGAGCTCATGGGACACGGGAGCTGGGGGGGAGGGGACACGGAAGCTCAGGGGACACGGGAGCTCAGGGGACTCGAGAGCTCAGGGGACACGGGAGCTGCGGGGGGAGGGGATACGGGAGCTCAGGGGACACGAGAGCTCATGGGACACGGGAGCTGGGGGGAGGGGACACGGAAGCTCAGGGGACACGGGAGCTCAGGGGACACGGGAGCTCAGGGGACACGGGAGCTGCGGGGAGGTGGGGGGGACATGGGAGCTCAGGGGACACAGGAGCTCAGGGGACACGGGAGCTCATGGGACACGGGAGCGCGGTGGGACTGGAGAACAGAGGCACCCCCCAGGGCTGAGAAACCAGGGCTCAGGGCCTGTGCGTCTCCTCCAGCTGGACCGTCGCCCTGGTCTCCATGTTTAAATATAAAGCCCCCCCCCCCACTCCCACGCCACCTCCAGGGCCATGGGCACAGCCCCCCGATTCTATAACCCCGCTTCCTCCGCCCACTGGGCGCGGGCTCATGGCACCTGGCCGCCTCCCTTGGCTCCTCGCTGCCGAGCACAGACCTGACGTCTCATCAGCGGCTCCCGTCCCCTCCACACCCCGTCCCCCGCCCTCGGCTGCCCTGGGCCTGTCCCCCCTCCCTCGGGTGCGCCCCGGAAAAGGCCAGCTCTTCTCCACTTCTTGGACTCAGCAGCTCGGCCACCTCCTCCTCCTTCTCCTCTGAGACCAGGATTCTCTGGAGCTGGGGCCTCCGCCTTTTCCATCCCAAAGGCCCCCCAAGCCCAGCCCCACAGACTGTAAACAGAGACACAAACGGGGCCACTTCAACGTGGAGCCAGAACTGCCACCCGGAGGGGCGCCTGGCACGTCCCGGACTCACAGCTCCAGGCTCCGGAGGCCCCGCCTGACCGCTCGCTCCGTGTCCCTGATGGAGGGCCTCGCATTGAGCCTGAGGAGTCAGCTGGTGGCGAGAGTCGGAGGCTTGGCGGGGGGGTGGGGGGGGGGTCCCCGGAATTCCCTGCTGGGGGACGAGGGCCGGGCACGCAGGTCTTGGGCTCCGCTGGGGGTGGCCTGTGGGGTCAGGAATCACAGCGAAGGGACCCCAGGCCAGTGTCCCGTGTTGTGTGTCCCGTGTTGTTAGCAAACACGCAGCAGGTCCAGCACCCGGGGGACTGCGCCTCCTGATCGTCACGAAATGGGGGAGGAGAGGGGAGACGCTGGCAGCGAAGAGGACTGACCAGCGAGAGAAGCAGCAGGGCAGCCACGGGCACCAGAGACCCCATGGGCTCCTGTCCTCGGTGGGGCTCCCGCCCCGTGGGCCCTGGACTCGCCCCAAATGTCCGACTGCAGGAAGCCAGGGCCATGCCTGAGGCCGAGGCTGCTGCAGACGCCCCGACAGCCACCCATGTCCATTCATTTCCCAACAGCCACTTCCTGCAACGCACCCCCCGACCCCTGACCCTGACCCCCAACCCCCGTGGTAAAGGGCGCTGGACAGACTGTGCAGAAGCCCCCGCTCTCCTGGGCTTATATTTCAGCAAAAGGAACAAGCCACAGACAAGCAAACACTGAAGGGTTGGCGTGTAAGAGAAGGGCTGCCGAGGCAGAGGGGAGCAGGGACGGGGAGGCGTGGCCAGGGCCCTCGCCCGGAGGTCCTGTCCTCCTGGCCGCGGTGGAGGCGGTGGAGGCAGCGGCAGCTGCCCCTCCGCCCGCTCTCAGCTCTCCCCGTCTGTCCTCTCACATCCAGGTCCCCTGACACCTCCTTGGAGTTTCCCCGAGGTCAGCTCACCCCCTAGTGGCCACGCCTCCGTCCTCCCAGCCACAGGGTTTCCCGGGAGCTCTGCTCTCCCAGCCCAGCCGGACGGGGGCTGCCTGGACGCCGGGCCCAGGAGGGAGGTGGCGGCGGCTCCATGAGGAGAGGCAGCCCTGGCCCCAAAGCCCCTCGATCCTGTTGGGGCTCTGGGGACCGCCTCCAGGCCCGGGCACTGCCCCGCCCACACCAAGGTGGGCCGCCTGGAGAGCCACACCGAGCCCAGCCCACCCCACCATGGGGCGCCCCGGGCCTCGTGACTCAGCAACAGATTTCCCGCCCGGCCAGCAGGGCTCAGCGGTTGAGCGTCGACCTATGAACCAGGAGGTCAGGGTTCGATTCCCAGTCAGGGCGCAGGCCCGGGTTGTGGGCTCATCCCCAGTGTGGGGCATGCAGGAGGCAGCCGATCGATGACTCTCTCTCAACATGGATGTTTCTCTCTCTCTCCCTCTCCCTTCCTCTCTGACATCAATAAAAACATATTTTAAAAGAACAGATTTCCTTCCATGAGAACGTGCGTTTCTGTCGGTGGGAAGGGTGGGTCAGGAAGCGGGCGGGCGGGTTGCGGGAAGCAGGGCGGGAGCCACGTGGGAGCCTTGAGGGGGCAGCTGCCACCCTCCCAGTGGCTGCGCCTGGGTTGTGTTTCTGTCGCTGGCGGGGGAGCGCGGGGGGGGCGGGGGGAACTCTGCATGCCGGGACCCGCCGGGCGCCTCTCCTTTGGAAAGTCCTCTCTAGACACGGAGCTCCCGCTCCCCTCTGCCCGGGACGCGTGCCTCGGGGCTGCAGGCCGGGCCAGAGCGGCAGAAGGAGGCCATTTGGGGGAGCAGAGCCCGGAGTCCGTTCCTGGTGGGACAGGTGCTGCCTGGGGCTCCCGGCGTGTTTGTGAGTCTCCTTTGCTCAGAAGTTTGTTTGTTTCTTATGTTAATTAACAGACTTTCGTTTTGAGGGCAGTTTTAGGTTCACAGCAAAACTGAGCAGAAAGTAGAATTCCCAGACACCCCCGGGCCTGTCCACACAGCCTCCCCACCACCAGCGCCCCTGCAGCGCGCACATTTGTCACCGCGATGGACCCCGACATGTCATCACCGCCAGAGCCCGGGCTCATTAGGGCTCCTTCCTCTGTGCGTTCCGCGGGCTGGAGAAATGTCCCCCATCACGGTCATCCGGGACGGCTTTGCTGCCTGAAAAACCCTCTGTGCTGCGGCCGGGCGCAGGGGCTGAGTGTCCACCCAGGAACCAGGGGGGTCACGGTTTGTTCCCGGTCAGGGCACAGGCCCGGTTGCAGCTCGATCCCGAGTGGGGGGCGTGCAGGAGGCGGCCGGTCCAGGATTCTCTCTCACCGTGATGTTTCTCTCCCTCCCTCCTCTCTGAGATCAATAAAGAGTATTTTTAAGAAAAGAATCTGAACCACTTTTCCTGTCACACAACACGCGTGTGCAGTGTTTCCTGCATCTGCTCTTTGCTGGTCCTCGGCGGGCACGACACTGAGGCAGCTGCTTTTAAACGTTCTCAATACAACCGCGCCACCCGCGTGAGGGAGCCCAGGGTCCGCGTCCGAGTGGGAGCCGGCACGGACCGCCGGGAGCCGGCCCAGCTGGGCCCAGACACGGGACAGATGGGGTCGGAGGCCCCACAGGCTCCCACAGAACCAGGCCCAGTGGGGCCCTTCCCATGTGTGCTTCCCACGTGCGGGCAGAATTCGAGTCTAAGAACCGGCCTCCGGCCCGGCAGGACTCCCTGTGACACATACATGGGCCTCCACACACCACCAACACGTGTGCTGCGGCTTTTGGCTTTGTGTTGTTCGTCCTCCCCCGGGGGAATTCCCGTGGGTTCTTAGAGAGAGTGGGAGGGAGGGGGAGAGAGACAGAGAGGGGAACATCCATGTTGCCTCCTGCACACGCCCCCACCAGGGCCGGGGGTCAGACCTGCAACCGAGGTACGCGCCCTTGACCGGGAATCAAACCCGGGACCCTTCAGTCCGCAAGCCGACGCTCTATCCATTGAGCCACACCAGCCAGGACCAACACTTGTTTCAAAACAGGCATAGCTGTCCGAGCAAGCACCCCAACCCTCCTCTCAGATCCCAGCGGCACAGGGCGAGATGCCACGTGGAGGGGAGACGCCACGTGAGGCGAGATGCCACATGAGGGGAGACGCCACGTGAGGGGAGACAACACGCAGGCCAGCTCTGTGGGGAAGGAGGGACCCTCAGCTCCACCCTGCCTGTCAAGGGCACCATCCAAGTAGCAGAGAGTGGGGTCCCACAGCCTTCTCCCCAGTGCCCCGGGCAGTCCTGCCTGCTGACTGCCCTGCCGGCCACAGGGGAACCACCTGCCCTCCTGCACTAAGCCCCCCGACGCTGCCACGCGCCTGCCTCACCTGTCAGCACTGCCCAGGAGCCTGGGACCCGGGCTGGCCCCTTCGCCCATCCGTCCCCCCCACACCCTCAGGAGGGCCCTGCCGCGGTGGCACTTGCCCACATGCGCCCACCAGAGGGCCACTGCCACGGCTCAGACCTCCTGGGGCAGCGGCAGCCCACGCAGGGGCCCTGAGGGGGAGAAGATGCTGTTTCGGGCGGCAGTTACGTCCCGCGTCAGAGGATAAACTTGGCACCCACCTCGGGCTGATCTGAGCGGAACGGCCGTCGGGTGCCTGGCGCTCCCGCAGGTGCTGCTGCTGGGACTGTCCTCAGAGCCAGCTCAGGGGCAGCACATGGCAGCCGCGGCTTCGCCTCGTGGCCGTGCCGGCACAGTGAACCCACCCAACGCCAAGGCAGGCGGCACCCCGGTGATGCCCCGTTTCACCAGGGGGAGCTGAGGCTCGAGGGCATGCGTGTAGCGTCTACGTTGCTGGGCCTTTATTGCTCACCAGGTGCCACGTATCAACTCATTTAATCCCCAGCAGCTGTGGGGGGTGGTCTATGATTCTCCCCATTTCACAGGCAGGAAAGGGCAGAGCGAGGCCAAGTCACTGGCTCAAAGGCCACACGGCCAGCAATACGCAGGCAGTAGTTAACCTGCGTCCATCTGGCTCCAAAGCCGTGCTCTTAAAGGAAGAGGAGGAGGGGGAGGGGGAGGAGGAAGGGGAGGAGGGGAAGGGGGAGTAGGCAGGGGGAGAAGGAGGGGGAGGGGGAGGGGGAGAGGGAGGAGGAGCGGGGGGAGGGGAGGAAGAGAGGGAGGAGGAGGAGGAGAGGGGGGAGGAGGAGAAGGGGGAGGGGGAAGGGAAGGGAGAGGGGCAGTAGGGAGGGGAAGGGGGAGGAGGAGGGGGATGAAAGGAAAGGGGAGGAGAGGGAGGGGGAGGAGAGGAGGAGAAGGCACACACCTCCCGGGAGGTCCTGTGAAAGCCACGAGGATGAGTGTGGGGTGCACCATCACAGTGCAGCCCCCACAAGGCTCAGGGCCCCGGGGTCAGTGCAGCCACGTAACCAAAGGCATCACGAGCCAACCAGCGTGCGGAGCTGCCGTGCCTGAGGCCGTGACGTCACCGCACACGCAGGCAGATCTCTGGCCCCACCAGGATCCCTGGGCGCCGGACATTGCCGAGTGTTTACAGGGACCCAGGCCAGCCGCCCGCGGGCGCACTCCTTCCAGACTAACCGTCCGCAGTCTCGGGAGCATGACAGGCGGAGAGAGACAGGCTCGGCCGGCTGGCTGACCTCCCTCACTCCCCCATGCACCCCCCCGGACCACCCGGGGAGCAGGCCACGGGCTAACAGCTGTGGGTGCAGCCTGACGCCACAGGCCTCTCTCTGAGTCACCCTCTTTCACGAGGGAGGGAACGCCAACCCCACGCCAGGACTCACGGTTCCTTCCGGCTCTCGATCAGCTGAGCGTGGCGTGAGGCCGAGCTGCCCAGCTGCCGTGGGTCAGCCCTGACGAGGCCGCTGCCTAATCGTCGCTCCCGCTTTCCCTCGGGCCTGGGCCTTCGAGCCTCCCCGAGCTCTCAGCCCCCGAGGGCGGGAAGGACTAAGCTCTCGGCCCCGAGAACTGAGCCTCTGCCCAGCCCCAGCCCCTCTGACCCCGACTCTCTGGGAGCCGGTCCCTCTGCTCTGGGTGGACCCTGCTCCCTGCCGTGGGGACTCGGGCCTGGGCACACTTCCAAGCTCAAATGGTTTCTGTGTGTGTGTTTTTAATATGTTTTATTGATTTCAGAGAGGAAGGGAGAGAGAAACATCCATGATGATAGAGACTCACGGATCGGCTGCCTCCTGCACGCCCCCTGCTGGGGGATCGAGCCCACAACCAGGGGAATGTGCCCTGACCGGGAACCGAACCCTGACCTCCTGGTTCACAGGTCGATGCTCAGCCCCTGAGCCACGCTGGTGGATCAAGCTCAAGCTTTGCAACAGGCTTCCAGGCCCAGCTTCCCGAGCTCCTGCAGCCTCAGGGAGACAGCGGTGCCTGGAGCTGCCCGAGGCTGGGCCCCTCAAGGGCACTTTGTGGGGAGCCCTGCTCTGCACCCCCAGCTGACGGTCTGCTTTCTAGTCCAGAGCCCCAGACAACTAGAACCGGTGTCACCCTGCCCACCCTGGGACGTAGGCAGGGCCGTTCGGGGTTGCGTCCCCGTCTCCTAAGTGTCTGCCTTTCAAAGCGGTACCTGGCCTGGCCCCGGCCGTGTGGCTCGGCGGCTGGAGGCCTGGCCAGTGCCCTGAACAGTCGCAGGTTCGGTTCCGGGTCAAGGTCACAAACCTGGGCACATGCAGGAGGCAACCAATGGATGTGTCTCTCGCATCCATGTTTCTCTCTCCTCCCCCGCCACCCCCATTTCCACTGTCTGAAAGCAACGGAAAAAATATCCTCGGGTGAGGATTAACCAAAAAAAAAAAAGGAAAGAGACCTGGCTTCCTGACTGAGCTCGGGAGCGAGAGCCGGGCCGGCCCGCACCGCATCCCCCGCATGCTGAGCCCGCGCCTGGCGCCAAGCAGGCCCCGAGCCTCCGCTGCCCGGTGGCCGGCGTGTGAGGCCGACGGGCTCTGTGTAGCTTGAAAGCCCCGATGCGAGCGCAGCCGTCCTCACGTGGGATCCCGCGGGCCAGGGCAGCCGAGGGCAGCGGTTCGAGCAGCAGCGAGCCCCGCAGGGACCTGGGAATCCCGCGAAGACTCCGGGGCCACCCTGTGTGGACGGTGCGGCTTCAGGAGGAGCCCCCGACACTCCGCCTGCGGCCGGGAGGGAAGGAAGAGACGCACGCAGAGGACAGAGCATGAAGAAGAACTTTAATAGCTGCGTCGGTCACACGCCCGGTCCCGGGTTCCCAGGAGGCGCGTTTGCTCCTGGAGCCACGGCCACCCGCCCGCGGTCCCGGCCGCTCCCTCCTCTGGGTGCCGATGCCGAGGACAGCACGCACGCCCGGTGCCACACGGCTCCCGGGCCGCCCTCCCGTCCACGCGGCACATGACGGCCTTCCCGGCACCAGGACGCTGAGCAGGTAAAGAGGCGACGGCGTGGACGCTCGAGGCAGGAACAGTCCAGGCGGCGAGAGCAAGGGCACACGGGCGGGAGGCGGGCCCCTCGCGGGCATCGGTGCGGCCTGCAAACACCCAGGAGGCGTCGGCGGCCCAGGTCCCGGCCGAGCCAGCAGCAGGGTGGCCGACAGCCCTGGGCGTCCCCGGCCCCGGCCCCGCGTCGGGCGGAGGGTCCGTGAGGAGCACGCGCCACTCCCGCCCCCGCCGGCTACGGGTCTATCTCCTCGGGGACCACCGTGAGCATGACGTCCTCGTTGCCCCTGCGCACGACCATGTGGAGGGCGCCCTCCTTGCGGATGAGGTCGCTGACGTCGCTGGCGGAGCCCACAGACTGCCCGTTGATGCTGATGATGACGTCCTGCTCCTTGAGGCCGCCGCTGCAACACGGGGACAGCGTGAGGGTCCCGCGCTCCCGCCGCTCCGCCACGGGGCCGGGACGTGTCCCCACACAGCCCTCAGCTCTGCGGCCCCGGCCCCGACGCGCCACAGCCCATTCCCTCTAGCAGGCCCGGCCGTGTCCCCGCGACCCTCCCTGCGGACGCTGACGTCCGACGCGCACGTCATTTTCATGCATCTTTTCATCTTTTCTCCTTAAAAACGTTTTCCAACGTTTAAAAGTGCAAAACCCACGTTAACCTGCGGGCGGTGCAGAAGCAGGCAGCCCCCCAAGGCCCGGGCAGTGTGCTGGCCCGTCCGCGCCTCCCTATGGACCCGGTCGGTAAGGTGACCCCCGCCTGCTGCCGGCTGAGCTGTCTCCTCGGAAGGACCCCTGCCCGGGGCCTCGGGACCCACCCACCCGGGGCTCCTAGCGAGTCAACAGCCCTCTCCATCCCGACACCCCCCGCCCCCCCATGAGGCCAGGGCTCCTGACGGCAGGACGCCCCTTTCCCGGCGGAGTCCTGAGCTGCTCCGGGTCCGACGGCCCAGCCGGCAGGACAGACCAGGGACAGCCCACCATCCCGCCCGGGACCCTCACAGTCGCCCGAGCTGGCAGGGCCCCGGAACGGCAGGAAGTCAGGGAGAGGGAGGACGCTCGGACTCACGCTTCCGCGGGCGTGTCAGGAATGACTTCGATGATGTACGCCCCCGAGAGCGCGTCCGGGAAGTCTCGGTGGTGGTCCCGCAGCTCCTTGGCCTTGCTGCTGGGGTGGGGGTGGGGTGGGGGGAGAGGCACCTCGTGAGCTCCGAGCGACACCCCCTCCTCCCTGTAGCCCCCAAGACCCCCACCCCGGCTTCTCCTCCGTCCCGGGTTCTAACATAAAACTCCAGGAGTCTGGCTGTGCTTCAAGCCGCCGTCTACAAGACGCGAAAATTTCCTGGGCAACAGCGAGGGGGTTCATCAGTCCGTCGACTGTATTTACTTTACTTATTTATTTTCTTATTATGGATGCCAGAGAGGAAGGGAAAGAGAGAAACATCACTGAGGAGAGAGAATCATGGATCGCCTCCTTCTGCACACCCCACACTGGGGATCGAGCCCACAACCCGGGCCTGTGCCCTGACCAGTAATCGAACCCTGACCTCCTGGCTCCTAGGTAGACGCTCAAGCACGGAGCCACGCCGGCCGGGCTCCACTGATTTTAGTCACGAGGTGGCAGTTGCTCCACTGGAGGAGTCAGTGAAGTGAGCGGTCGGCTGGCTGGAGCCTCGCCCTGCCACTTGCTCACTGTGTGATCTGGGGCAGTTGCTTAACCTCTCTGGGCCTTTCTTTGCTCAAATGCAAAGCGGGGACGATGCCTTGCCCCCAGGACACGCTGGTCAGGAGGGCAGATGGGATCCTCTGGCGGCAGCACGAGGCGTGCCTGGCGCAGCGCGGGCAGGTGACCGCAGGGGCCGGATCCGCCCGCCCACGTCCCAGCCTCGACACCCACCGAGTCACTCGGTCCTCACCACCCGCCCGGTGCCTGCGGCCGCCTCATCCCGACAGCAGGAAACCAGGCTCCGAGGCCAGCTCCTCCCAAAGCCGCACGCTGGGCGGGAAGCAGCAGAGCTGGGCCAGAACCCCGGAGGCGGCGGCTCACGCCTGCTCCCCGCGGGCAAGGCCGGACGGGTGCTGAGAGAGGGCCCGGCCTCCGAACACGGATCTAACCTACACCAAGGGCTCACGACCAACGAAAGGTGAGCCAGTTCTAGTGAGAGCATACTAACGTCCACATGCGTTCACCCGTGTCAGCCGCACCCCTGGTTACGGGGACTCAGGCGGTTACGTCAGACTTGGTCACCAAGGGAGGCAAACACCAGCATGTGATGGGCCTGGCGGTCACGTG
Source organism: Ia io (assembly GCA_025583905.1). Classification (NCBI taxonomy): domain Eukaryota; kingdom Metazoa; phylum Chordata; class Mammalia; order Chiroptera; family Vespertilionidae; genus Ia; species Ia io. Next base: position 998,004 of record JAJQQW010000012.1, on the reverse strand, counting down.
CCCGTCCCCCGGCTCCGGGAAAACAAGCCTCCGGCGTGGGCCTGCCCGCATTCCAGAGCCACAGCCCACGGGCAGCTGGTGGAGGGCACCCGGGCACTCCCGGAATGTGGGTGGAGGCCTGGCCTGTGGGAGTGACCGGCACCCCCGCCATCCAGGCCTGCCTGCAAAACGAGGCAGAACTTTCCAGAAGGAAGGACCTGCTCAGACGCAGAAACAAACTGAAAGGTGAAAGGAGGGGTCATCCGGCCGGCGTGGCTCAGTGGTGAGCGTTGACCTAGGAGCCAGGAGGTCACAGTTGGATTCCTTCCTGATCAGGGCACAGGCCCGGGTTGTGGGCTCCATCCCCAGTGGGGGGCGTGCAGGAGGCAGCCGATCCGTGATTCTCTCTCATCATGGATGTTTCTCCCTCTCCCTCTCCCTTCCTCTCTGACATCAATAAAATCATATTTTTAAAAAAATAAAAATAAAACGAGGGGCCGAGGATAACGGCCCCTCCTCTCTCCTAAGGCGACATACTTCCCCCAGAAGCGGGGTCTCCTCAGGCCGCGTGAGGCCCTCCCGTGGGGGCGCCAGCGCGCAGGTTCCTTACATGCAAGACACACGCCTCCCAGGACCCACCTGGACGTGAGCGACAGCATCCGGATGCCGATGTACTTCTTCTTGGTGACGGCTTTGCCTGGGGACGGCAGGGGCCGGCAAGTCAGCCCGGGGGGTGCCCGTGCCGGGGAACTGGGCAGTGCGGCTCAATCAGCCCTCCTCCCCCACCCCCACACCCTCCGCCTCACCCCCGTCTGCAGGTCTCAGCTTAGGGGACATTTCGGCCGCAGGGTCCCCGGCTGCCCTCCCCTCACTCCCCAGCCCGGCTCTGCCTCGTTTTCCCCGAAACCCTGTCGCCATCCGAAATCACCTGGTTGGTTAGTTTCCTGTCCGCCTCCCCCGGCCCAGGTGGGAAGGTAAACATCACACCTTCAAGGGACCCCACGCCTGGCTGGACCCGAGCGGATGGGCCCCCCCACATCTGTGGCATGAATGACCCCCCAATCTCAGCTTCTCAGCAGTGAAGTGGGACTAAATCCCACCTGGCGGGGCCAAGGCCTCACAGGACACACGTGAGGGAGGAGCAGAGGGAGGGAGGGGTCCCCCGGGATCCGGCCGGCACCCATCACCCTGCACGGATGCTCATGGGCCTCGGGCCGCGACCGCAAATCTCTGCAATTGAATCCTGGGGCTCACGACGCACGCCCCTTCCCGTCCTGAGTAACAGCGCTGGGTCCTCAGGGTCCCGGATCCCGGGGAGCGGCGCCTCAGGCCTGCACCCGCGCCCCCCCCCCGCCCCCCGCCTCCCACGCCGTCCGCTTGCCTTACCTTTGGCCTGCCGGTCGTGCGACTCCGTGAGGAACTTTTTAATCTTATCTGAAGGGATCGCAAAGGCGATGCCAGCTGTCACCTTCAGGGTATTGATGCCGATCACTTCGCCGTCCTGCAAGACAGACCGGCTCAGGGACCCACAGGTTCCCCTGAAGATGCTCATTGGGGGGGGGGGGGGGGGGTCATGGAAGACGTGGGGGGCTGGCAGGAGGGGCTCCGGGCCCTGGGGGGGGGCAGGCGTCACCGGGGTCTCGCTCAGCAAGGGGACCCGCACCCTCGGGCCCCTGGGGAGCACCGGCCGTGAAAACCGCCTCAGATGCAGTTTCAAGACACACATTTGCTCTTCCCAACCCTCAGAGCGTCAGGTGCGTCCGCACCCCTGCTCCTCCATGGCCGGTCCCCCCGGGTTCCCGCCGACGGGAGGGTGGGCTGGCCCCTCATGTCCAGAAAATGCAGCTCAGGCAGCAGCCTTGGGGCAGACGGGGGCGGGGGGGGGGTGGGGAGGGGGCACCATGGCCTCACTTCGGGGGCTGGTCCCCACTGGCTTCAGGTCATGGGGGAGGCCGTTACAGGGCGCTCTGATTCCACGTGAAAGCACAGTCGAGCCAACGCCGCCCGTGGGAAATGGCCTGGAATGGCAGGCCCACCTCACGCTGGGCGCCCGTTATTCCCACGCTGTTGCTGGGGGGTTTGTTCACCGCGGGCTGAAACGGGGAGCCGGCCAAGAGCGCACAGACACCCCTCCTCGCCCTCTTCCCGCAGCCAGAGGTCAGCCCCCAACCCGGGCCCTCGCCTGGGAGTGAGGGGTGAGCGGTGACCCCTGGAGTGAGGGGTGACCCCTGGAGTGAGGGGTGAGCGGTGGCCTCTGGAGTGAGGGGTGAACCCTGGAGTGAGGGGTGACCCCTGGAGTGAGGGGGTGAGCAGTGACCCCTGGAGTGAGGGGTGAGCGGTGACCCCTGGAGTGAGGGGTGACCCCTGGAGTGAGGGGTGAGCGGTGGCCCCTGGAGTGAGGGGTAAACCCTGGAGTGAGGGGTGACCCCTGGAGGGGTGAGCGGTGGCCTCTGGAGTGAGGGGTGAACCCTGGAGTGAGGGGTGACCCCTGGAGTGAGGGGTGAGCGGTGACTGAGGGCAGGATCATGTCGGGGAAGAAGGCGCGAACCACACCCTGTGACGCGGAAGGCCTTACCAGGTTGACCAGGGGGCCGCCCGAGTTTCCGTACTGAAAGCAAACACACAGAGGTCAGAGGTCCCTGCGAGGCCCCCTCCCCCCTCCCGCAGGCGCCTGCGTGCGCTGCCTGCACCTGTGCCTGCACCCTGATGTTCTGCGGGAACGAAGGGGCCTCAGCCATTTCCAGGAAGTTTTAGATCCGCCATAAAAGGGATTTTTTTCTCCAAACTCTGAACTCCCTGAAACACCCCTCACAACCTTCCCGGCTGCCCGCCTGCTGCCGTCCCCAGGGTCTCAGCCTGCACAGCCCCCACCGCCCCAGTCTGTGGGACCCCGACTTCGAGGCTGGGCTGGAAACCCGCACGCACGGCGAGTTCTAGTCCCGCTGCTTCACACAGAGCGGGAGGGAGCTTGGGAATGGACCCTGAGCGGCAGCCAGGCCGGAAACATGCTGCCTTCCTCATTCACTCACAGATGTGGGGGGTCCTCATTCACTCACAGATGTGGGGGGTCCTTATTCACTCACAGATGTGGGGGGTCCTCATTCACACACAGATGTGGTGGGTCCTCATTCACTCACAGATGTGGGGGGTCCTCATTCACTCACAGATGTGGGGGGTCCTTATTCACTCACAGATGTGGGGGTCCTTATTCACTCACAGATGTGGGGGTCCTCATTCACTCACAGATGTGGGGGTCCTTATTCACTCACAGATGTGGGGGGTCCTCATTCACACACAGATGTGGGGGGTCCTCATTCACTCACAGATGTGGGGGGTCCTCATTCACTCACAGATGTGGGGGTTCCTTATTCACACACAGATGTGGGGGTCCTTATTCACTCACAGATGTGGGGGGACGTGGCTTCTACAAACGTCAACCCGTCAGGGAGACACGTGACGTGGGGAATGTGCTTTAGGAAAGATCCCACACGTGGGAGTGGAGCGGCCCGACCTCATCAGACACCGACTAGGGCAGGGGTGCCGCTCAGGTGCACCCCAAGGCACAGCAAGCCCCACTGGGCACTGCAGGGTCTATGCCGGGGGGAGGGGGATCCCCCAGCTGCAGCGCTTGGCCGATCTACAGTCCCCTGCAGCCCAGCCGGCCTGGCTCAGTGGTCAAGCGTTGACCCATAAACCAGGAGGTCAGGGTTCGATTCCCGGTCAGGGCACAGGCCCGGGTTGCGGGCTCCATCCCCGGCGTGGGGCGTGCGGGAGGCAGCCGATCCGTGATTCTCTCTCATCATGGATGTTTCTCTCTCTCCCTCTCCCTTCCTCTCTGAGTTCAATAAAAATATGTTTTTCAAAGTAAAATAAATAAAGTCTCCTTCCCAGCAGTCCCTGCGGGCGGCTAAGGGGCCGAGCCTCCTGCTCCCGGGGCCCCCTGCACGGCACGGGATCAGACCGCACCCTGGCTCCCAAGCCTGACTCCCCGAAACCTGCCGGACCCCAGGCAGCCGCCGGCCGGGCTCACGTTGATGATGGCGTCCGTCTGGATGTAGTCCATGTCCGAGTTCCGCAGCCCCAGCTCCTTGCCGCCGCGCTGCGTGGTGCTGACGATGCCGGTGGTGACCGTGTTCTGCAGGGAGAACGGGCTCCCGATGGCGACCACGAACTCGCCCGGCCGCAGCTCCGAGGAGCGGCCCAGCAGCAGCACCGGCAGCTTCCCCTGGAACACACGGGCGCGTGGCTGCGCGCGGGCCGCGGCGGGCCCTCATCGTCTCCCGCGTGCAAACCTGCAAACCGGGCTCAGCCCCGTCGCTCCCTGGCCCGGCCCCTCTTCCCTTCCCGCCACGGTACTTCCTGCGCTGCCGCTGTGGTGCACCAAGGCCGCCGGGGAGAACCTGGCAGGGCGCTGGCGGCCCCTGGGGTCTCGCACACCTTGGAGCCATCAGCGCGGACCTGCCCTGAAACCCTGGGACCAGGAGACGGAGGGAGACGCACTCCAGATGTGGGGCCACACTGCCCGGGGTTCCCCGAGAGCACAAAGCCGGGGGGAGGGACAGGCTGGAGCTGCCCCACAGGCACACCCTCCGAGCCCGGGCAGTCGGAGCAGCGAGGGCCGGGCCGCACCGACCCAGCCTGGCGCTTCCTGTGCGAAGTGCGTGCCGCCTGGTGAGTGGCGGGGCAGGGCAGCCAGGACCCCGACGCCAAGACCAAGGGGCTCCCTCCAGGTCTGAAAAGGCCCGACCAGCTCTGCTCCTGGCCGGGCAGGCCGAGCCAAGCGATCCGGATGCCCCGTGAAGGCGGCAGAGCCGAGCCCCCACCAGCTCCGCACGGACAGCGTGAAGGCAGCTCAGGGCACTGGCTGAAGAGAGCCCGGCTCCCATGAGGGGCCCTGGGCCCCCACTCCCACCCTCCCCAGGGCCAAGGAGTCCTTTTTGCCTCTGTCCTCTGAGTGCAAACGAGCAGCGGCCCCAAACCGCGTGGGCCAGGCCCAGGAAGCCGCGTCCAGCCCAGGCTGCGTGGGAGTCACCATTCGGGTCCTCGCGTCTGTCCACCCCCAGAAAGAAAGAAGCGAGGGGGTCCAGAGGGTGGACTGGGGGAACCAGCCGTGATTCAGCGTGTCCTCTGCCGGGGACAGAGCAGACACCGGCGGATGGGCCCATTGAACAGACGGAGAAACTGAGGCTCTGGGCAACTGGATGACGTGAGACAGAGGAGGACGGAACCCTGGGCTGTGGCCTGGCCCCAGTCCCTCACCCTCCACACACAGCACCTCGCCACCAAGACCTCCCCACCCAGCAAGGAAGGTGATGCCTGGGAGATGCTGGGCCAGCAGGTCAGGGAGGAGGAGAGGAATGTGGGAGGGAGGACCCAACACCTAACACTGAGCCCTGGCCAGTGTGGCTCAGTGGATAGAGCGTCCACCTGGGGACTGAAGGGCCCGGTTTCGATTCCAGTCAAGGGCATGTACCTCGATTGCAGCTCGATCCCCAGCCCTGTGAGATCCTGGCCTGAGCTCACAACCACTGCAGCCTCAGCGTTCTCATCTGGCAAATGGGACCATGCCACATGCCCCCCTCCCCGGTCCGTCTGAGGATCCAGTGGCCTCAGGCTGAGCAGCTGTTTGGAGAGGGCCTGGCTCGTTTTAAGCATCGCTCTGGGCCAGGGAAGCCTCACGTAGCTGTGGGGCCTTGTCAGTCCCGGGGTCTGTGCAGACCCAATGGGGGAACCTCACCAGCTGAACTCCCCCAGCCAGCAGGGCCACCAAGCCGTGCACGGGAGAAGCCGGGTGGGGTCGCCTGAGGCCAGAGCACAGGGCGCTGCCGGGAGGGGCAGGCTGCAGCGCACTCCCCGCTCGGCTCCTCCGCGCCAGGCACAGCCGCCAGCTCAGCGGCCTGTTTGCCCTGGGCCCTCGCCAGCCGTCCCTGCCAGGAGTGACCTCATCCACAGTCGCAGTGCGGCGGCGGGAGTCGGGTGGGTGCTGGGAGGCCCACGGGGACGCTCCTGCTCCTTCGGGGCCTGGGACAGCCTCAGGGCGGGGCGTGAGGGGGAGCAAGGCAGGGGAGGCTGGGTCTGCCCTGCCGCCCACGCTAACAGTTGCTTCTCACCAGCTCAGTGCGCGCCATCAGTGCACGCCTTCAAGCTCAGCAGAAAGGAGGCTGGGCCACACCTGCTCAGCCACAGGCTGGGGTCCCATCAGAAAGTGACGGCCACCCCCCTCCCGACCCCCCTCCCGGGCTCCCGGGTCTCGGGGTGTGTAGGCGGCAGAGGGGCCTGAAGACAGCGCTCTGCTCAGTCTGAGCTCAGGCCCAGAGACAGGCAAGGAGGCAGACACTGGAGGGAAGGGGGTGCAGCCGCGGTGAGGACACAGAGGGGAGGCCCCAGGGGCCTGCGTGCTGCTCAGGGGACTCCCCGGGGACCCCGAGGGCAGCGTGGCGCCAGTGCAATGAGGCCATCCACACGCGGGCGACCACGCGGCTTGGACGATGGGGCATCAGCCATGCAGCCCACGGACTCCCAAAGGCCTGTCCCCTGAACAGAGGAAACACAGGGAACGCGGGCACAGCCAGTGGGCAGCTCTGAGGGCACACGGGCACAGCCGGGCCCGTGGGCAGCACTGAGGGCACGCGGGCACAGCCGGGTCCATGGGCAGCGCTGAGGTAACACGGGCACAGCTGGGCCCATGGGCAGTGCTGAGGGCACACGGGCACAGCCGGGTCCGTGGGCAGTGCTGATTCCCACCGGTGCAAGCTTTGCTCACGCACACATTTCACGGACCATGAAGGACCGACATTAGAAAAAGCGAGCAGACAGATACACAACAAGGGGCGGGTCTGGCATGAAGCCTGAATTTTGACGACAAAGCACTTCCATGACCTCCTGGGGCGTGAGAGCCTGTTTCCCATTTTATAGACGTGAAAACTGAGGCTCGCGGGAGTGGCTTCTCCACTCACGAGCAGCTCGGCTGAGCGAAAAAGCAGGTTTCCCAGCTGAGCCCCGCTCTCCTGCTCTCACCGCGCGGGACGCTCTGCACGGAGTGACTGGGCCCAAGAGGCGGCTGGCCCCGCAGCATCAGGCTCCCGTCTGTTCCAGACCCAAGTGCAGCCCATTCTGCACCTCCCCTCCCCTCCGGCCTGTCTGCGCGGCACGGCCATACGTTTGCTGGCCAAATGCCCGCACAGTCAGTGAGCGTCTGATTCCACAGCCGTCTAGACAGACGCTCCACAGGGGGCTTGGGGAGATGAAACGCAGATACGGCGGGAAGCGCAAGGCCACGCCCGGCCTTGACCTGCAGACAGGAAACACCCGCTCTCACAGGTCTAACCCTGCGCCGTGTCCCCGGGCTGGTTCCCGCGCCCCCACATCAAAGCGCCCCAAGGCTCCTGGCTGCAGACACGATCTGATCTCCTCTGAGATGGCCCAGCCAAGGCCAGCCCTTCCCTAACAGCCATCCCACATCTCCCCATCTCCCCAGCTCGCCATCTCGCCATCTCGCCATCTCCCTGTCTCCCCAGAGCCTCTCCAAGGCAGACAGCCCCCCCCCGCCACCCCAGCTTGGCAGACGGAGGGCGGGGGGGGGGGGGGGGATGAGGCCCGTGTTCCTCACTCGGCTGCCCCAGCCACTATGGGGATGAAGATGTGATTCCTGCACGAGGCAGGGAGGCGGGCGAGCGCCGAGGCTCAGGGTCAGAGATGGAGCCCTCGGCCCCACCCAGAGAGCCGGCCGCTCAAGCTCAGCCCAAGGCCTTCTAGGACCAGGGCCATCCCAGTCCCCAAAGTCACGCCCAGCTCGTGAGCGGGGAAGCCAGGAGGCCAGGGCGTCGACATGCCTGCCGCCCGCAGTCTGCACCCTCACAACCGAACCAATGAGAGTGAGTTTAAGAAAACACGAGCCTGCCCGGCCGCGTGGCTCCGTGGTTGAGCGTCGACCTATGAACCATAATGTCAAGGCTGGATTCCTGGTCAGGGCACAGGCCCAGGTTTCGGGCTCGATCCCCAGTGGGGGGCGCGCAGGAGGCAGCCCATTAGTGACTCCTCTCTGAAATCAATCTCTCGTCATTGATGTTTCTCTCTCTCCCTCTCCCTTCCTCTCTGAAACCAATAAAAATACATTTTTTTAAAAAAGAGCAGAGGGCCCAGCACATTCCTCCTCGTGCTCACTGGCCAGCACGGGCATGCGGTTGCCCTCAGCCCCCACTGGCGAGGGCAGTGTGGCCCCGTGATCGCCTTTGCCGGCTCGGGAGCAGCCTCCCTAGGAATGGGGTGCACGGAGGGAAACTAAAACCAGCTCAGGGCTCTGCCCGCAGGGGGAAGGGGTCGCCGGAGCAGAGACCTGGTACCTAACTGTGTTCAGAAAGGGCTCCGGTGAGTGTGCTCTCTCAGGCAGGTTTTGGGGGGCGGGGGGTGGGGGCAAGAGGGGAAGTCTGCTGCAGAGGAAAGCCGGGCCTCCACATCTCCGCCAGGTCAGCAAGACGCAAGTGGTCCATCCGCGCAGAGCCACGGGCGAACCCCGGCCCCGTGGGCCCCCTGCCTGGGGCTCTGACATTCCCTCGGCCCTTACAGCCAGCCCCTCCGGGGACAGAGGGTTGCGCATCGTGCCTGGGTCCCTCACCAGGAGACTGGGGGTCCCCCGGCTCGGCGGTGGCGTCCCCAGGACTAGAATCCTCTGCGTCTCCGAGATGCCGGGTGTTCTCGTCCCAGCCCACGCTGCCCATGAACCGTGCTCAGCACAGCTGGCGGCCAGACAGCCACGGGGTGCCCGAGCATCCACAGGCAGGTGAGGGGGCAGAGGCGCCCTACTGCAGGGCGATGGGGACGGAGGAAAACAGAGAGAGGCCAGGCAGAGGGAGCCATTCCCGCCTCCAGGCCAGGCGCTCCTCCAGGGGCAGACGAGCCCGGGCAGGGGGTTGGGGAGGCAGGCCTGGGCGCACCACCTGCTGTGGGGGGGCGCTGAGTAAATCACGGCTGCGCAATCTCCAGGGAAGAGGCTGTGCTGAGCTGAGCAATGTCCCAACTGAGGCTGCTTCCGGCTGCTCCCCAAAACCAGCAAGGGGGGTGCAGATGAAGACTTAGACAAAGTAGGCACACACCGAGGCATGCATGCACACACACACAGAGGCACACACGCGTGCACACGGAGGCATGCATGCATGCACATGCACACACATGCATACAAAGGCATATGCACAGGCACAGAGGTGTGCACACTCACACAGAGGCACACATGCACACAGGCACACGCACTCACAGAGGCATACACGTACACACAGGCATGCACGCACACGCAGAGGCACACACACTCACAAAGAGGCACATGCACATGCACAGAGGCGTGCAAACATACACAGAGGTGCACACGCACACAGAGGCATGCACTCACAAACACACTGACACCCCAGCCTCCTCACATCCGGGAGCACACTGCCCGGGGCAGCAGCACCTCTGGACTTGACCTTGGTCCTGTACTAACCCGGCCCCTGACCTTGGGCACTCGGACTGCTCTGGGCCTCGGTCCCAGCACTTCCGACAGAAGGCAGCGAACTGGTGCCGTCCATGGGCCTCGGGCCTGACAAGCAGGGCTCCTCCCGGGGACCTGGTTCATTCCCAAAGCCCGCTTAGCAGACAGCAGTGAGCGGTCAGATCAAACCCGGCGCCAGCATCCTTCGTCAATCCTTCCTACCACTCCCGGGGAGGGGGGGGGGAGGGTGGCCGGGCCCGCGCGCCCACAGCCGCCGCTCCCAGTGCCAGAGCAGCTGGACCCGCCCAGGGGACCTGAGGGCAGCGCCAGCCCCACTCAGCCTCCGGCCACGCCGCGACCTCCTCCCGACGCTGGGAGAAGGAGCCGATGAAACCGGAGCAAACACTGGCCGCTCTCTTTGTGACCGAGGGAGGCCCGTCCCTGCCTTTCTTGCCTGGAAAAGGAGAGGCTCCTGTGACAGGCATGTTGTGCTGCTGAGTCTGCAGGAGCCGCGCTCCGCCCGCGGCCACGCCGTTCCAGGGCCGCTTCCGGGCAGCCCGAGTGCCAGGCGGCTTCAAAGGCGGAGGCGGCAGCCCCTGGCAGTGCCCGCCCCCCCAGTGAGTCAGCGCCTTCTGGGAACAGTTAGGCGAACCTTTCATTTTCTAGAAAAAATATGCAGTGGGGGGGTACAGCCCTCGCCCACACCCAGCAGGAGGCAGTGCCCCGAAAAGCAGATGGGCGCAGAGGCGTGGAGCGGGCCAGCGCTGAGACGTGTGGGGAGCAGGTGGTCCAGCCGGGAGGGGAGTGAGCCCGCGAGCGGGAGAGCCGAGCACGTGGGCGGGCGGTGGTCCAAGTGAAGCGAGATCACCTGGAGCTGAGCCATGGGGGCGGGACCAGCCACATGATGGACGGGGCTCAGGGCAAAATACAAACATGGATGCCTTGTTCATGAAGCACACACCAGGTGCCAATACAGGGACTAAAATAGAAGCTTTTGCCCGGCCGGGATGGCTCAGTGGCTGAGCATCGACCCATGAACCAGGAGGTCAGGGCTCCATTCCGGGTCGGGGCACAGGCCCGGGTTGCAGGCTCGATCCCCAGTGTGGGGCGTGCAGGAGGCAGCTGGCCAATGATTCTCTCTCATCACTGATGTTTCTGTCTTTCTCTCCCTCTCCCTTCTGCTCTGAAATCAATAAAAATATATATTTTTTATAAAAAAAGAAGGGAGAACAGAGGGTGGTTACCCAAAAATACAAAAGCGAGCAAGAGCAAATGAAAAAGGAAACAATCGCCCGCCCGGGGACAGCACGACCCTGCTCAGCCTCCTGTGAGCCATGGCGGGACACATCAGCGTTTCTAACGCTGCTCCAACCACAGAGTGTCAACCACTGAATGTCGGGGCCCGTGCCAGGGCGTGTGTCTACCCGGCGGCGGCCTGAGAGGGACCGCTGTCTGCAGCGCGAGTGACTGTCTCCCCTCGTCAGCCCCCACAGCCCCACTGGACCTTCTGACTTCATCGTGGCTTCGCTGCCACGAAAGCACTTGGCCAATAAATATTTATTTAAAACATTAATCAGCCCGGCCAGCGTGGCTCAGGAGTTGAGCGTCAACCTATGAACCAGGAGGTCACGGTTCCATTCCTGGTCAGGGCACAGGCCCGAGTTGCAGGCTCCATCCCCAGTGTGGGGCGTGCAGGAGGCAGCCGATCCATGATTCTCTCTCTTCGTTGATGTTTCTCTCTCTCTCTTCCTCTCCCTTCCTCTCTGAAATCAATACAAATATTTTTAAAATAATAAAAAATTTTAAATCAATGAATGGGAAAGCGACAAAATAAAAGAATGAACAAACCAGGTCTCAACAGATCCATCGGGGTCTTAAAAGTGGGGTTTGCCAGGAGGTCAGGGTTGGCCGAGCCTGGTGCCCGGTCAGGGTCACTGGCTCTCGGTGTGGCCTGGTTCCCTGACGTCGGGAATGTGGGGTTCAGGGCTCAGGGAGCACAGGGGGCAGGTGACAGTGCCCAGGCCCCCGGGGAGGGCTCACAGCCCTCACTCGGCTCAGTGCTCAACACGCAGCCGCCGCTCGGCGTCCACTGTGGCCACGCAGATCCTCAGTTAATCCTGAGAGAATCCGTGAGTGAAAGAACAAACAGGCTAGACCTCAGAAGAGCATCAGGATTTTTTTTTTTTTTTTTTTTTTTTTTTTTGGTTAATCCTCACTTTAGAGAGGGTGGGAGTGGGAGAGACATAGAGAGAGAAACATCAATGTGAGAGAGACACGACTGGTTGCCTCCCGCACGTGCCCTGACCGAGGTACGTGCCCTTGACCTTAATCAAACCCGGGACCCTTCAGTCCACGGGCTGAGCCAAACCGGGCAGGGCTAGGATTTAAAACTGGATAATAATTTGCAAAACATCTTTGAATTCACGTTTTGAAGAGAAATGGGTAAGATGAAGGCCTCTCTCTCTCTGCTTCACGAACATAACAAAAGCAGCGGCTGCAGCGAAGAAGCTCAATCCCCCGGGAGAAAGAGCAAACAACAGCAGCATCTCCCTCCCTAGCCATGAGGTCTCCATCCTAGCAACTCCACTCTGCTGTACGCCTGTGTTTCAATAAAACTTTATTTACAAAAACGGACAGAGGGCCGGGTAAGGGCTGTTGCTCACTCAACCAGGCTGTCAGGTGGCACCGACGCCCAGCCCCTCCGTGAGACTGGGAGACACTCCCCAGGGCCCCCTGCAAACTCGGACCCAAGACCTGGCCACCACTTTGCCAGCACCTTTAATAACAGCGTCAGGCCAGGGCCCTGGGGAGCGTGTGCCCCGGGGAAGAGGCAGGACCATATTAAGAGAAAAACGAAGCCAAAGAATTTCCTTCAATCAACTAAGTTCTTGAACAGGAGCCAGAGCACACAGGAGGGCGGGCCCTGGTCTGGTGGCTGGGAGCTGAGACGGCGCACATTCCAAAGGGCCGCGTGTCGGGAGGGGCCGTCCTCCCCTCCCCCGCCATCGGCGCTGACCTGGCCTCAGAAACATGGATTCCCCACCCTGAAGACGGTAGAAACCAATGCGGCGATGGAACCCGGACCGGCCACGGGCGTGGTGTCTTTAGCCGATCTAACGGCAGCCCCGTGGGGTCGGGGAGAGGGAGAGGGGTGGCTGCGTGAGCCCAGCACCCAGGGAGGGACCAGGCAGGGGAGGGCCACGGTGAGGGGGGCTGTGCCCTGCAGGCCACGCCCAGGCCCCCGGGCTGCAGGAGGGTGGGAGGCAGACCCGAGCCCAGCCCAGCGGAGCGGACCTGTGTTATCTGGGTCCCTGAGGCCGCGCTTCGGCTTAGTCAGCGCCTTCTGACGCGCAGACTGCCTGGGCGCTGGCGGGAGGCCCGCGTGAGTCATGCCACTCCCTGTCCCGACATGGTGGGGGGGGGGTCCCCCCCGGGAGAACTCAGGGCAGATTCCCACACACAGGAGCTGAGCCCCAGTTCCTGGGCCTGCACCTGCTCGTGAAGGGCCCCGCCCCAGCCCTGCTCCCCTCCCCCCAGCCTTCCCCCCCCACCCCCACCCCAGCAGTGAACACAGACCCGCCCCCAGGTCTCCCTCGTCTGCCACTTCAAGCAAGTCTGGAGGTGGCATCTGGCCCAAAGGTGGCCGGGGACTGACTCGGGCCGGGGGTGAGGGGAGAAACCCCACAGCCGCCACAGGCTGCTTCCGAATGTCCCCCGGCTGCTGGCGGCAGGGACGGGCGCCCAGGGAAACCCCCCCTCCCCAGGGCCTGGCTACCCACGGCACAGCCAGGTGCCACCCACCCCCCCAGGCAGCCCCGAGCAGAGAGTCGGCTGGGACGTCGGGGGGGGGGGGGGGAGCGGGGGGGCGGGGGGCCTGGCGCACCTCCACCCCACCTGAGAACCCCCAGGAGCCGGTGCCCTCCCCCTGCACCCGCTCCCCCCCCCCCCCCACCCCCAGCAGCGGGCTCTCCCATGGGCTCCTCCCACCTGACGGGCGGGCGTGTCCCTGGCGTGAGCAGCAGGCGATGAGCTTCCGGCAGCCAATGCCTGAGCCAGCAGTAGGGTGAGAGGAGGCGGGTAACGGGACAGTGAGGTGTGACTGTCCCCAGAGGGTGCTTGGGGGGGAGGCCGTGGAGGAGGGGGTGGCTAAGCAGAGGGGGGAGGGGCAGAGGGAGGGGCATCTCCAGGGCTGACCTCAGGGCCCTGCAGGAGTGCAGCTCTCCGGGAAGAACAGGGAGGTGTGTGCAGGGCTGTGGACAGACTCCCGCCGTCTGAACCTGCCGTCATGGGGGAGGGGGGTGCGGGGGGAGTGGGGTGCCTTCCTCCTGTGTGTCTGCTAATCAACACAGCTGTCACAGTACCTTCCCCTCTTCTCTTTTTTTAAAAAAATTTTTTTATTGATTTCAGAAAGGAAGGGAGAGGGAGAGAGAGAGAAACATCCATGATGAGAGTCATTGATCGGCTGCCACCTGCACGCCCCCCACTGGGGATGGAGCCTGCAACCGGGCCTGTGCCCTGACCGGGAATCGAACCCTGACCTCCTGGTTCCTGGGTCGACGCTCAGTCCCTGAGCCACACCGGCGGCTCCCTTCTTATCCTCTTAGTACATCCCCAGTACTTCTGCCCGGTCTCTGGCCTAAAGCAAATGCCTCTTTTCTCTCCCCGCTTCTTCTCTCTCTCTCTCTCTCTCTCTCTCTCTCTCTCTCTCTCTCTCCCTCCCTCCCTCCCCCCTCCTTCTGTCTCTCTCCCCCTCTGTCTCTCTCTCTCCCTCCCTTCCTCCCCCCCTCTCTCTCTATCCCTCTCTCTCTCCCCCCTCCTTCTGTCTCTCTCTCCCTCTCTCTCTCTCTCCCCCCCCTCTCTCTCTCTCTCTCTCTCTCTCTCCTCTCTCTCTCTCTCCCCCCCCTCCCTCTCTCAGCTGCACAGGAAACGCTGCCTTGGACGGGACTGTACACGTCTGCACGCACGGCCATGGGCGCCGAGCACATGTGGAAACACTTTGCTCTGACGCTGAACTGGTTTGCCCTCCAGCTGCTTCCTGTTAAAGCGCTTGCAGGCCGGTCCTTCCCTCCTGGGCCCCATCCCCACTCGCGGGTGCTGGCCCGGCCCCACCCAGGAAAGGGGCTCACAGCCCCGGGACCGAGGGGAGCCTGCGGGGACCCTCCTCTGACGCCGGGGCCGGGGAGTGAGTCCTCATGGCTCAGCACTCGGCAGGGAGAAGCCAGAGGAGAGACATTTGGCCCAAGCCCAGAATGCCGCCGGCCACCTCGGGCCAAGGGCGGAGTGGGGGGGCGCGGAGGGGGGGGCACAGAGGGGGCGGGGAGGGCTGGAGATGGGAGGGAGCTCCAAGAATGGGAGAAAAGCTGGCAAACCGACTCCCAGAGAGTGGGACCTGACAGCGCAGGGTCGGGGTGTGAAGGGACAGCCAGCGGCAGCCCCCAGGGAGGGTCTGCTTGGTCTGCGGGGCATGGGGGCCTGTGGGTGGGGGTGGGGTGGGGAGGAGCCAGCCCGAGGGCAAGGCTGGCCAGGAGGATGCTCAGGACAAGTGGCAGTGACAGCCAAGTCCGAGGTCATTTCTGTCCCCCACACACGGCGAGAACACGCCTTCAGCCACAGGGAGGGGGCGGCCCAGGTGAGAGCCCACAGCTCAGCCTGGCCTGGAGGAGGCGCGGCCGCGTCCCGGGTGATCTATCAGCAAAGGGCCCGGGGCGGGGGGGGGGGGGGGGGTGCTGGGCTGTTTGGAACGAGCGCACCCCTCGGCCCAGGGGGTGCTGCTTCTGTCCTGCCTCCCCTGAGTCTCCCTGCCCGGTTGTGCCGGCCGACGGCCCAGCCAGCTCCCGCCTGCTCGCTCTGAACGGCGCACTCGCCAAGGTGCCCACAGCCCCTAAATAAATCACCCACCCTCACAGCACGGACAGGGAAGGAGCTGGGAGACACTCTGCCTTCCCCGCTCTTGCTCCTATAGGACACACGCAGCCCATCCATCCATCCATCCGTCCATGGGAAGCGCCTGCGTTTAATGCCCTTGCGTCTCCAAGTCCATCCCTTTTCCCTGAGCTACGAGCACAGCTCACCTCGGGGCCCGGGCACAGCTCAGTAGTAGAGCACCTGACTGCTGGGGGCAGGAGAGGGGACGGGGGCAGGAGGAGCGGGACTGGGGGCAGGAGGAGGCGGGGGGCAGGAGGGGGGACAAGGGGCAGGAGAGGGGACAGGGGGCAGGAGGAGGGACGGGGGCAGGAGGGGGGACAGGGGGCAGGAGGGGAAACGGGGCAGGAGGAGCGGGACTGGGGGCAGGAGCCAGGTCCCAGCGCTCTGCCAAGCTGGCCTGCCGGCTCTCCACCTGCCTGGACAGGCCAGGGTGCCCCCTGCAAACACCCCACTTGGCTCCAAACCTGAGAGACCGTCCCAGCGGAGGGAGCAGGGACGGGGCCCCACCCACGTGTCCCCAGTGGGAGCTGCTCGGTGGGGACAGCACCCAGGCCGCACCCTGCTGCGGGGAGCCCCATGGCTGGTGCCCCCACGAGCTCGGCGGAGCTGAGTCCGGGTGCGGGGCCGCAGGTGCGCTATTCCGGTCGGCGAGACCCCCACCTCTGGGACCCCTTTCTAACCGTGGTGCCCCTCACCGGGTGCCCAGCCTACCCGCCAGCTGTTTAACATCCAGCGGACCCGCCCGGCTGGCGTGGTTCAGGGCTGAGCGTCGACCTAGGAACCAGGAGGTCACAGTTCAATTCCCGGTTGGGGCACAGGCCCGGGTTGCAGGCTCGATCCCCAGTGGGGGGCGTGCAGGAGGCAGCCGGTCCCTGATTCTCTCTCATCATGGGTGTTTCTCTCTCCCTCTCCCTTCCGCTCTGAAATCAATAAACATACATATACATATGCATTTTAAAAACAAACCTAAACCTGTTCGATCGTATCGCCTGCTTGTTACAGAAGCCTCCATGAACCCCCTCCCGCCCCCGCCCCACCCTCCAGGGCTGCACTCGGCCCCCCACACGCTGCCCTTGGCCCAAATCTGACGGCTCCGCCCAGCGACAGGGCTCTCGGGGGCGCTCGGGGCCTCTGGCCTCTCCAGGCGTGAGGCGGGGTCGCTGGCCCCGGGCTCTGGGGCTGCAGGGGGGAGACTGACCTCATGATCGACCTTGATGAGCGCGATGTCGGCCTTCTCGTCCACGTCCTTGATCTTGGCCTCGTAGGTGGCGCCGTCCTTCAGTTCCACCTTGACCCGGTGCTTGTTGGTCACCACGTGGGCGTTGGTCACAATCAGCCCGTCCTCCGACACGATGAACCCCGAGCCGCTGGCCACCGGCACCTCCCGCTTGGAGAAGGGCAGCCTGGAACCCAGGGCGCCCATGAGCCAGAGACACCGAAGCGCCGCCGGCACCCCCGCGCGGGGGGCTCCCACTGTCCCTGCGCATCTGGGGTCCGCGGAGCGTTAAGAGATGTGCGTCCTGCCAGCGTGCTCAGTGGTGAGAGCCTCGGCCCCAGCACCAAGGGCCGCAGGTCCGACGCCCGGACCGGGGTTGCAGGCTCCGCCCCAGCCCCAGTCGGGGTGCGTGTGTGCGGGAGGCAACCATCCCAGGTGTCTCTCCCACATCAAGGTCTCCATGTTTCTCTCTCCCTCCTGCCTCCCTTCCCACCTCTCTCTAAAAATCAATGAGAAAAACATCCTCAATGAGGATTAGAAAAGGGAGGGAGGGAGGGAGGAGACGGGACGTTAGGCCGACTTTTACACGCAACAAATCAATTCCACTCGCCCTGGCCGGTGTGGCTCAGTGGGTAGAGCGTCAGCGAGCGGACCAAAGGGTCCTGGGTTCGATTCCGGTCAAGGGCACATATCTCGGTTGCAGGTTCCTCCCCGGCCGGATCCTGGTCAGAGCGCGTGCAGGAGGCGACCGTGGACGTGTCTCTCTCACATCCGTGTTTCTCTGTCTTTCCCCCTCTCTCCCACTCTCTCTAAAAGTCCACGGGCGAGGATTAACCAAACAAAACCAATTCCATTCAGAGTGTCCCGTCGGGAATCTTTCCGAGGGCCAGGGATGTGGGGCGGCAGGTCCGGGGTACAGGGCGGGGGCGGGGCTCGGGCCGCAGGAACGGGGGGCGGGGGGGGTCTCTTACTTGCGGAACAGCTCGATGTGGACCACGGCCGGGGCGATCTTCTCCACCACGTCGGCGATGAAGTTGTATTTATGGCGCAAACTGTTGGGGTCTTCCTGCCCTGGAGACCGTGCAGAGGGAAGACACGTCAATGTGCGGCCGGGGGACCCCGCTCAGCACCCGCACGGCCTCCGGGACCAGCGCCTCCCGGGCCGTCGTGTTGGTGAGAGGCCCGACGAGCCGAGGGCCCGGCCACGGGCTGAGCCCCTTTATCTGGGGAGGGAACTGGCTTCGCGACCACGGCTCTGAGCCCCTTTATCTGGGGAGGGAACTGGCTTCGCGGCCACGGCTCTGAGCCCCTTTATCTGGGGAGGGAACTCCCTTCGTGCCCCTCTTTTATCTGGGGAGGGAACTCCCTTCGCGGCCACGGCTCTGAGCCCCTTTATCTGGGGAGGGAACTGGCTTCGCGGCCACGGCTCTGAGCCCCTTTATCTGGGGAGGGAACTCCCTTTTATCTGGGGAGGGAACTGGCTTCGCGGCCACGGCTCTGAGCCCCTTTATCTGGGGAGGGAACTGGCTTCGCGGCCACGGCTCTGAGCCCCTTTATCTGAGGAGGGAACTGGCTTCGCGGCCACGGCTCTGAGCCCCTTTATCTGGGGAGGGAACTCCCTTCGCGGCCACGGCTCTGAGCCCCTTTATCTGAGGAGGGAACTGGCTTCGCGGCCACGGCTCTGAGCCCCTTTATCTGGGGAGGGAACCCCTTCGGGCCACGGCTCTGAGCCCCTTTATCTGAGGAGGGAACTGGCTTCGCGGCCACGGCTCTGAGCCCCTTTATCTGGGGAGGGAACTCCCTTCGCGGCCACGGCTCTGAGCCCCTTTATCTGAGGAGGGAACTCCTCTCGTTCCCGTCGGCCTGGGGGGCTGCGCAGTCAGGCGTCGGCCCAGGTTACGCTCGGGGAAGCGGCGGCTCCCAGATGGCACCCCCGTGGGCACGCAGCGCCCTTCACAGTGGGAAGCAGTAACGGGGCATCGCACACCCCCTGCCGAGCACCTCCTCCGGCCTCTCGGCACCCGCCGCCCTCCCAGGTCCCGGTGGCTGTGCTAAGGGGTGCGTCTCCCTGAGTCCTCCAGCGGAGAAATCAATCAGGGGAGACATTCCTGCCCAGCCAGGCCCAGGCCCAGGCACAGCTGTGAGCAGGCCTGTGGGTGTCCTCGGCTCCGGCTCCTGGGAGGGGCCAGGCAGGTCTCCCCCCAACCAGACCAGCGCCCCCGGGAAGGCCCTCTGAGCCCCTCGAAGACGGAGGATCACCAGAACCCTGCGCTGAGGACCGCTAACTCGCTTCCTCTTTCCAACGAGGGCGCGAGAGCAAGGAAACCTGGGGATTTTCCAGCGAAAAGGAGAACTGTCGCTTTCTCACACAAACTGGAGGGCGTGCTTGGGCCTGTCCACCCGGGGCAGCAGCACAGGGAGCAGGGAGGACGGGGCCTGGGCGCTGGGAGGCCCCGGTTCCATCCTCAGTCGGCCGGTGGCCTCCAGTGCCCCGTCTGTAAAATGGGCCAACTGCCTCCAGCATGAGCGCCATGGTCTGTTCCAGCTCCACCATCCCACGAGAGAACTAACCCCTCTCTCTCCCTCTGACCCCAACCTGCAACAGCCAGGGAAGAGCAGGTGGCCTCTGAGAGGGGGCCCGGGACTCCCCAAATTCTGCAGATGAGTCAACAGAGAGGAGCGGCCGTGAGCGCATGGGCCCCCGAAAAGCCCAGCAGACAGGCCTCCGTGTTGCAGCTCAGGAGTGAGCGCCGACCCAGGACCCAGGAGGTCAGGGTTCGATTCCCAGTCAGGGCACAGGCCCAGGTTGCGGGCTCCATCCCCAGTGCAGGGCCGGCCGGAGGCAGCCGATCCATGATTCTCTCTCATCACTGGTGTTTCTATCTCCCTCTCCCTCTCCCTTCCTCTCTGACATCAATAAAAACGTATGTAAAAAGAAAAAATAAAGAAAGCAACCCGTGACCTCATGGCATCACGCGGAGGACCCGGGAAACTCCCTGCTCCCAAACCGCGGGACCGGCTCCAAGTGCACTTGCAGGATGAGGACGTGAGTGTCTCTCAGAGCTGCCGGCTCAGTGTGGGCCCTGCTCCGGGACCTCCCGAGGCTGCCCATCAAACTGGAAGGAACGGCCGTGGCCCCGCGGCCTTCGGAAATACTGGCGACCCCCCGCTGACCTCCACTGCCGGTCAAGGGCCTCCTCCCAGAGGGTCAGCCAAGGGAAGAACACCCAACACTGACCCACAGGCGCCCGGTGAACGCTCCGGGGTTTCTGGAAAGCGAGGCGCTGTGTGTCCACGGCACGTGGAAAGCAGAGAGGCGAGGGCACCTGAAACAGTTCTCAGGAGGAGAAAACCGGGTGGCAGGTGACGCGGCTGCATCGGACACAGAAGTCTGAAAAGCCAGCACGAGCGGAGGAGTGAGCCACGGCACCCCAAGACCGAACTGCCCACCCACCAATGAACAGTCATCGCTGCTGGTTTCACACACAACAGGCGACCCTGTAGCAGCCAGCACTTCCTGTCACGTTAGAGCTGTGACATCGGCGGGACTCCAGCCAACGCGGATGAGCGGCTCCCCTGTCCGCTTTAGGAGCGGCGAGTCCGGCACCAGCCCCGCACGTCGCCTCCCTGGAGCCCTCGCCCCGGAACTTCAGAGAGAAAACTTCCCAACCGCTTTCAACACGTCCTCACGGAAGGAAACACACACACGCGCACACACACACACGCACATACACACACATACACATACACACACACATACACATACACACACGCACGCACACACGCACACACGCACACACACACGCAGTATTGATACGTTTCCACAATTATTGTCTAGGCCGGCGGCGTGGCTCATGGCTGTGCATCCACCTGTGAACCAGGAGGTCACGGTTCGATTCCCGGTCAGGGCACAGCCCGGGCTGCGGGCTCCATCCCCAGTGGGGGGCGTGCAGGAGGCAGCCGATCCATGACTCTCATTATTGATATTTCTATCTCTCCTTCTCCCTCTCCCTTCCTCTCCGAAATCCATAAAAACGTAGTTTTTTTTAATTGAACAATTATTGGCAGAATTAGAATCACAGACACCTCCATGACCAGAGGAGCAGAGGGGGGACCCCGTGTGTCCGGCTGCCCAGCGGGCAAGCTGCTCCGCATCCGGGGCCTCCCTTCCAGGTCGCGGCCCAGCCTCCAGCCCCTGCAGCCCACGCGGTGGGGGGGGGGGGGGCGGGCAGCTCCCCACATCCGGGCCGGAGAGCGCAGGGCCGGGACTCCGATTAACAAGCCAACCCTCGCTCACGGCAAGAACAATCGAGCAACCCAATTTCTCACCCGAGTTGATGGGGAGAGCGGATTTGGGAAATAGGACGCAGTGTGTTCGAGGGAAAAGAGATGAATCCTCCTTTATTCAGCGGGACTGCATGTTCCCAAAATTCAAATCAGCCTGCAGAGCAGACGGACCGAACCCGCGGCACTGCAGGGCACTGTCCCAGTTCACAGAGCCCAGCGCACAACGGGGACGCGGGCCCCAGTTCCGAAGTCAATCAGGAATTCCACGACGGTCCCAGCAGAGGGTCGAGCGTGGGGCCCGGGGGCCACACCAGGTTGCACCCCGTGATGCCGGCCCTGCCTGCGGTCCTAGCTCATTTGATCTAAAACCCGGAGGGCAGCCCTGGCCGGTCGGGTTCGGTTGGATGGGCATCGTCCGGTGCACCGGAAGGTCACCGTTTCAATTCCAGATCAGGGCACATACCCCACTTGTGGGGTCGATCCCTGGTTGGAGTGGGTACGGGAGGCAGCCAATCGATGTTTCTCTCTCACATCGATATTTCTCTCTTCCTCCCTCTCTCTCTAAAATCAATTTAAAAAAACATATTAAAAACAAAACAAAAAAACACAGCTCTAGCCATTTTGGCTCAGTGGATAGAGCATCGGCCTGTAGACCGAAGGGTCCCGGGTTCGATTCTGATCAAAGGCAAGTACCTCGGCTGCAGGTTCCTCCCTGGCCTGGGCTCTGGTCAGGGCTTGAGCAGGAAGCAACCAATCGATGTTTCTCTCTGTCTCTCCCTCTCTCTTCCACGCTCTCTAAAATCAATGGAAACATACCCTCGGGTGAGGATTAAAAACAGACAAACCCTAAACACCAGAGTTTAGGTAAGTACTGAGAAGATCGCTCTTGGTCAAGAGTTGATGGAGACGCTGCCGGCAGCTGGCCGAGCCCACAGCCCGGGCAGCCTCCAGGGCGGACAGAGTGCCCGAAGGCAGGGAGGCAGGTGCCCATCTCCCATGGGCACGGAGGGGCCTTGGTACCGAGGGGCCCGGGCACGGAGGGGCCTGGGCACGGAGGGGCCTTGGTACGGAGGGGCCCGGGCACGGAGGGGCCTGGGCACGGAGGGGCCTGGGTACGGAGGGGCTGGGCACGGAGGGGCCTGGGCACGGAGGGGCCTGGGCACGGAGGGGCTGGGCACGGAGGGGCTGGGCACGGAAGGGCTGGGCACGGAGGGGCTGGGCACGGAGGGGCCTGGGCACGGAGGGGCCTGGGCACGGAAGGGCTGGGCACGGAGGGGCTGGGCACGGAGGGGCCTGGGCACGGAGGGGCTGGGCACGGAGGGGCCTGGGCACGGAGGGGCTGGGCACGGAGGGGCCTGGGCACGGAGGGGCCTGGGCACGGAGGGGCTGGGCACGGGGGGGCTGGCAGCTGGGTCCCTGCAGCTGCAGAGAAAAGCACAGGAAGGAACGGCGTCACCTGCAGGGAGAGCAGGGAGACAGGAAAGACGCAGCTTCCGTGTCAAATTGCCCAGGCCCAGGGACCGAGTCTCGTTCCAATAAACTGGAGTCGCAAGGACCGACTGTCATTATTCCTAAGGCCCCACATTGAACGGGACGCCTGACCTCGCTGCCTCTGCACAGAAATAAATAACAGTCGGAGGGTTGGGGGCGGGGGAGGGGGGGCCTTTCTCTCCTCTTCGTGAATCAAGGAGGAGGGCCGAGCCTGGAGGCCCAGCCACACACCTGGATGTCCAGGCCCCCCCTCCGGGCCGCCTCCCCAACGCTCCACTTGGAGTGGGAAAAGCTCGCCTACGCCAGGCCTCAGGCTACGGCTCCCCCTGCCCCCCGCTCCTGCCCCATGTGCCCGAGCCAGTGGTGTTTGTGGGGCTGGGCCCGGGCAGCGATGGTGCGGGAACAGCCCGGCAGGTGAGGTCCAGAGGCAGAGACTGACCAGCGAGGCCGAGGCCTCAGTCTCACCCGATGAGCCACCACCTGGCGGGGGCCCGGCTGCCTGTCAGTCACAGGCCCCGCGCCCGGGCCCAGCACCTCCCCAGGGCCCGTGCCTGTGCTCCAGGGGCCGAGCTGAGCCTCCCCCTCGGGCTCCTCGGCCGCACGTTGAACAGGCCTGCGTGCACGGCCACGCTGAGCGGGCTCCACGGCGTGGGCACCTCCGCACTGCGCTGACCTACTTGGTGTGTCAGGAAGTTTCCACTCCGTCCGCCGCGCTTTTCCCCGGAGGCCCCTGGGGCCGGCGTGTGGCTGACTGTCCTCAGGGAGCGCTGGCGGCTCAGGTGGCGAACACGCTGCTCACTCTCCCCGATAAGCATCTGGCCCGGCCCGGCCGCCCAGCCCCGGCGGCTCCCGTCTGCCCGCCCTCCCGTCGGCGAGGCCCGGGCAGCGGGAGCAAGGGCTCCGTTAGGAAGGGGTCCTCGGTCCCCCCACAGGCCCCTGGTGGAGGGGACAGCCGGGGGCTGGGGCCACGGGCGAGAAGGCAGAGGGGCATGGCCTGTGGTGAAGCCGCTCTCCCTCCGGGGAGCGCCCGAGTCCCTGCGGCGCCCCAGGCTGAGACGCGGGACGGAGGGAGCCTGCGGAGCGGACAGGCCACAGGGCTCTGGCTCTGGGAGGAAGTGGAAAGCGAGCCCCGAGCCCCGGGTGAGCCACTCCCGCCCGCCCGGCTCCATCTCCGGCTCCATCCCCGGCTCCATCCCCGGCTCCATCTCCGTCTCCATCATCTCCGTCTCCATCATCTCTGTCTCCATCATCTCCGTCTCCATCAGCGAGGGGAGGGGAGGCGGCCATCTCCCACATCCTTTCCCGCTCCCCCGAGGCCGTGTGACCTCAGACCCCTGACAGGCGCTTCCTGGTCTTTTCCTGACTGGGAATCCCATCAGGACAGACTCGCCCCACTTCCAGCCCCGCTTCCCGCGTCACGGGTTCGATTTCTCCCGTAGACGGAGTCCAAGTTGTCACAGCCGCTTAGACGCCAGAGCGCCTTTGGGGCAGGGCTTTCGAGTCCCGTCGGGGGAGGAGGAGAAGAGCCGGGCCTGCCTGCGTCAGAGCGGAGGGCACACGGCCGTCGAGTGGTCTGAGCGCCGCACCTGCTACCACACACACACACACACACACACACACACACACACACACACACACACACACACGGGCCTCGGAGCGTCGCGCAGCCCGAACCCAGCCGTTACCAAGGCCCTCGCGTCCGGACTCCAGAAAGGTCTGGGCCCGGGCGGTCAGCCAAGGCAGACAGACAGACAGACAGACAGACAGCGGTCAGTGGTCGCCTCGGGCTGGCAGACGGAGGGTGGGTGACTGCTCACGGGAGTGGGTCTCTTCCAAGAGTGAGGGGAATGTTCTAGAATTAGGGTGCGAGGCAGCGGCACGAGGGGGCGGAGCCTAGGAATAGAAACAAACCCCGAACGGCACGCTCCTGGCTGGCCAAGCACTTCCACACCCAGGTGCCCTCCCACAGTCCTTCGGGGGCCCGGGGCAGCGCCATCACCCACGTCGCAGACGGGGAAACTGAGGCTGGAAGGAGCAACTCACCCCAAAGGCCCAGGGGGCCAGGACCCAGGCTTCCTAACACCCTGCCGTACGGGAGACCCCGCTCAGGGCTTCGTGACAGACTTGGGGGACTCGACACCCTTCCTGGGACGGACAGGCCCCGCGGGAAGGACAGTGTGAGGACACGTTGGCCTGAGGGCACTGGGAAGCCACCGGCCCGATCGCCGTTAAGGAACAGTCCACCCAGCACAGCGGCACTTCCTGTTCCCACGGTCCGCTCACCAAGAGCGACGCGTCCCAGACCAGAAAACCCAGAAAACCGCCGAAGTCAGACCAGAAGCCGGACGGAGGCTGCCCTGGAGCCACCAGGGGGCGGAGCCAGGGATCAGTGACAGACGGCAGGGACACCCGCCTGGACAGAGGAAGTTAAACCACAGCCTCCAGGTGACACTAGAGTGAAAGAAGCCCCCGGAGGAGTCTGAGCGGAGACGAGGGGGCTCGCTTCTCTGAGCTCCATCTGCTTCCCCAGCTGGGACACGGGGAGACGGCTCCCCACCCCGTCCAGGAGGGCAATGGGAGAGAACAAGGCGGCCTGGCCGGCGAGGCTCAGGGGCTGAGCATCGACCTAGGAACCAGGAGGTCAGGGTTCGATTCCCAGTCAGGGCACATGCCCAGGTTGCGGGCTCCATCCCCAGTGGGGGGCGTGCAGGAGGTGGCCAATTGATGTTTCTCTCTCTCTCTCTCCCTTCCCCTTCCTCTCCCTCTAAAAAAAATCAATAAAAATGTATTTTAAAAAAAGAACAAGGCAGGCCCATGACACAGCCAGCACCGGGCACGCCTCCCAGACGCACCCAAGGGAGGCAGCTCTTCAGCCTCTGTTCTGTGCGAGGCTGTCCCGGCGGGCCCGGAGCCCGGAGCCCTGCCCCCTCCAGCCCCCCGCCAGCGGAGCGTGTGCCAGGGAAAGGCCTGTGGCTGCCGAATGCTGAGCCTCCCTCCTCCGCACCCAGCTGGCAGCCACCTGCCAGGGCAGCCTCAACCTGCAGAGCCCTCCTGTCCCCCAGCCTCCCGCGTGCGGCGCCTGCCCCTCAGGATGCTGGCACTGAAGAGGGGGCTCCCCTAGTCACGGTGCGAGCTGACAGCTGCTGGACGACCTGCTGGCATCGTCCTGGGGCCCCCTGACAGGGAACGCGCGGGCAGGTCGCGTCAAACCCTAGGAAAAGACCAGCTCAGCACACGGCCGGCCACGGCCGCCTCCAGACCCGATTGCACAACTGGTAACGACAAGACCCCCGAGGCCGGCGTTGCACAAGGCGCTGACTCACTCTTCGCGCTTGGAAACGCTCCGGGTCCAGCCACAGCCGAGCCCCCGGGGCCAGCATGCGGCGGGGGACGTGACCGCCGCGGGGTGAGGGCCGGCTGCTGCCAGACTCGGCGGAGAAGTCTCTGCACAAAATATGCTTATTTGACAACTTGTCCAGGAATCTGACCTCCTCGCGCATCTGTGGACGCCCACGCTGCTTCTCTTCCCCGGGGCGTGACAAGCCTCTCCACGGGAGGACTTCCCAACGCGAGGACGCCAAGCAGGCCTGGTTCCCACGGTCCCGGGGCTCCCGCGCCGTCTCCTGAGCCTCGCGGACGCCAGGGAAGGCGAACGGGACGACGTTCGGGACGCCCAGGCAGCCCAGACTCAGGTCCTCATTCAAGACAAGTTGCCGAAACCGGTTTGGCTCAGTGGATAGAGCGTCGGCCTGCAGACTCAAGGGTCCCAGGTTCGATTCCGGTCAGGGGCATGTACCTTGGTTGCGGGCACATCCCCAGTGGGGAGTGTGCAGGAGGCAGCTGGTCGATGTTTCTCTCTCATCGATGTTTCTAGCTCTCTATCCCTCTCTCTTCCTCTCTGTAAAAAATCAATAAAATATATTTAAAAAAAAAAGACAAGTCACAGCCCGGCCGGCAGGGCTCCGTGGCTGAGCCTCGACCTAGGAACCAGGAGGTCAGGGTTCGATTCCCGGTCAGGGCACGTGCCCGGGTTGTGGGCTTCATGCCCTGTAGGGGGCGTGCAGGAGGCAGCCGATCCGTGATTCTCTTTCATCCTTGATGCTTCTCTCTCCCTCTCCCTTCCTCTCTCTGAAATCAATAAAAACATGTTTAAAAATATATTTTTAAAAAGCAATTGAAATGGCTGCACATCTCAGTTTCTCTTCCTTTTTCCCTTTCCAGCGGCAGGGCAGGAGACAGGTGACGACTCAGGAGGGGCCTCACTCCCGGACCCCGGGCGGAGCGAGGGGGCGGTTAGCGAGGCCACGGGCTTGCGGAGCTGGCACGTCACCGCTGTGCTCCTCCAGGCACCCCAGCAGCCACCACAACGCGGAACGAAGCCCCAGGCCACATGCATTTCATGACAACCCTGGCTTCACCCATCGACCATTGTAGAAAGGAAACGAGCTTCTCCAGAAGCCAGCCCGGCCTTCAGGAGGGACGGGTGACCACAGGTCCTCAGAGACGGGGCTCCTCCGGCCCCACAGCCCGTCCTGCGGCAAGGGGCCTCCGAGGGCATCGGCCCACCCGCTCCGCCCAGGCCTGAGAGGTCGGCGGCCGGTCACCTGGGCAGGTGACAGCCAGGACGTGCCAGAGCCGCCCAGCAGCCTTCCCAGGAACCCTCGGCCCTGCCCAGCCCGATTCCTCCTCCGAATGGAGCCGCCAGAGCTATTCACTCGCTGAGAATACAAGCTCCTGGAAAGTCTGATGGCTCCGTCCCCGGCACGAACTGCGACCAGATCCCACAGCTCCGACCGGCTGGCGCAGGGCCCGGCCCGCAGGCCTGCGCCATCCCATCGTGTCCGACCACAGTGAGCTCATGGCCCCCCACCATCCCTCCCTGAAGGCAGTTATTTTTTTAATATGTTTTTATTGACTTCAGAGAGGAAAGGAGAGAGAAACGTCAATGATGAGAGAGAATCATGGATCGGCTGCCTCCTGCACGCCCCACCCTGGGGATGGAGCCCACAACCCGGGCCTGTGCCCTGACCGGGAATCCAACCGTGACCTCCTGGTTCATAGGTTGCCGCTCAGCCATGGAGCCACGCCGTCCGGCCGGGCAGCATGCTCTCTTTTGAAGGGCGACACAGTCCACCACCCAGAGACCCCGCACGCCTCCCGAACGCTGCCTGCCAGCCCAGGGACCTCCCTGTGGCACGCCCTGCCTCCCTGTGCTCACTCTCCGCTCCCGACAACCCCCGCAGGATCCCGCAAACCCTGGGCCCTCGTGTCTTGGAGGCTCCGTCCTCATCCCCATACGGCTCCTCCCACCCCAAGCCTCTGTCCAGTGGCTCCTCCTCCAGAGGCCTCCCCGGCCCTCCCCCCCCGCAGCCCCCCCCACACACACACACACACACGCACACACACACACACGCACACACACACACACACACGCACACGCACACGCACACTCCGACCAAGCCTGAGCCAGACCAGCGGCCAGCTCACCTCCTCTCAGTGACGGCAATGACCTGCTGCGGCCGGCAGCAGCGGGATGAAACCTTGGCTCCGGGCTCCTGCCCTCGGGGGCACCTCCGGGAAGCCGAGGGCCACATGTTAGCATGTTAGCCTAGCGTGTTAGCCGGCACACGGGTGGAGAGCCGAGCCTCCCATTAGGGAGCGACTAGATGGCTGCGTCTCTCAGGCACCTGTTTCCTCATTCATTCCTTCCTTCATTCCTTCCTTCCTTCATTCATTCCTTAATTCATTCATTCCTTCCTTCCTTCCTTCCTTCATTCCTTCGTTCATTCATTTGTCGGCCATGCACAGTGCCTCCTCTGAGCCAGGCAGGCAGACGGTCGGTCGCACAGGGTGCAGG
Organism: Ia io; assembly: GCA_025583905.1. Classification (NCBI taxonomy): domain Eukaryota; kingdom Metazoa; phylum Chordata; class Mammalia; order Chiroptera; family Vespertilionidae; genus Ia; species Ia io. The sequence goes on along the minus strand of JAJQQW010000012.1, from coordinate 969,789 downwards.
CACACTGCAGGCGGAGCTCCCCACCCATTCGCAGGGAGAGGGAGGGTGGACACAGGCCGCACACCCTGCCTCTCCTCCTCCTCCAGGCCACGGGGCACCTTCCCTGGCGGGCCACGCGCCTGGCCCCGGGAGCCTGCTGCAGCCTCAGGCCAGCGGGAGAGGGACTGCCTCCCCACCCCACACGCCGACTGTGGCACTGCCAGGCCTGAGCGGCTAAAGGACTCCACCTCCCTGGCCATCAACCAGGTGCCTGACGGGGCCAGTTACTCAGACCGGGCGCAGTGAGACCACCAGCAGTCACCAGCAGTCACGGCCGCGCAATACTGACAAAAACAGGCCATGTGCTTTCCAAGTCGTCACCTCACACCCGATGCCACAGCAGCTCACTCACTCCGCACCCGGGTGTGCGGCGCGTCCCCTGCCAGGCTTCCTGTGAGCGGCTCTGGTTCCGGAACATCCGCGTACACAGCGCAGCCCGACCTCCCTGCCCGGGGCTCTGGCCAGCAGCCTGGGTCCCTCCCGCCACCTCCTCACATGTCCCGTCGCTGCACCACCCTAAGCAGGGTTCTGCTCGGGCTGCTGCCTGCTCCGGCTGGATGCACTTCCCAGCCTCTGGAAACTTCCTCCATCCTGCCCGACGCGCCTCACCGCTCCGGGCCGAGCTCCGGGCCGGCGCGCTCTGCGTAAGGCTGTCTGGGTTCAAATCCAGGCTGGTGGCCTCGGGCAAAGAGTTCAACCTCAGTCCTCGTGCACATGGGCACACAGACTCGTCCTCCTGAGGGCCCAGGCGCGGCACCCCGGCACGAGGACGGGGCACAGGGTGGGCACCCGCAGGCGTGCGTTCCCTGCCCATCCAGCCCCTGCAGGTCACGGCTGAGGGTGGGCACCAGGCCCCCCTGGGGGGAAGAGACCCTCCCAGTCCTCCGGCACCCACTGGCACCTTCCTCTCTGCCAGTTATATTCCCGCCGAAAACCCAGACAAGCCCCGGCCCCCCGGCCCCCTCCCTGCACCGCCCGCGGCTGCAGCGGGGACATGGCCAAGCCAAGGTCCCGTCTGTCCCCTACAAGTCTGCACTGGCCGCAGCTGAACCCGCATTGTTTTCCACCCGGTCTCTCCTCTGTCTGGAGGGAAGCCTCGCTCTGGAAGGCCGAGAGAGAGAGAGAGAGAGAGAGAGAGAGAGAGAGAGAGAGAGAGAGAGAGAGAGAGAGAGAGAGAGAGAGAGAGAGAGAGAGAGAGAGAGAGACAGAGAGAGAGAGAGAGACAGAGAGAGGGAGAGAGACAGAGAGAGAGAGAGAGAGAGAGAGAGAGAGAGAGAGAGAGGGAGAGAGAGAGAGACTGCCCTTGGGCCCACCCCCCCACCCCCAGGAGCCCCGGAAGATGTGTGAGCGGGACACTCTCCTCTGCCCCGCACATCGCCTCCCCTTCCGATTTCCTGGCCCAGAGCCGGGGGCCGGGGGGCGGCTCCTGGGGCGCCGGGCAGTAACCCCCGCGGGCCGGAGCGCACGGGGGAGACCTGGGCGCCGGGCGGCGACGCGCTTCCTGTCCCGGCGGGAGCGCGACACGGGAGGGGGCTCCTTGGGGGGGGGGGAGGTCGAAGGCGGGAGCGCGATACGGGAGGGGGGGCTCCTTGGGGGGGGGGCCGGGAGGTCGAAGGCGGGAGCGCCGGGCACGAGCCCTCGTGGTCCCAGCACCCGGCTTCCTCCCCCGCGGCGCGCACCTCCCCGTCCCAGGCCCCCGCCGGTCGGTGCCCCCGTCCTGCCTGTCCCGTCCGGTCCCGGTGCTGGGTGGCGCCCCCGGGCACCCAGCAGCCGCCCTCCGGGCGGGACCCCGTCACCCGGACTCGGGACCGAGCGCGGGCGGCAGGTACCTGGGCCGCAGGCGCCGCGCTGCAGGGCGATGACGGGCGGCCGCCGCAGGCTCTCGGCGCGGCGGCTGGCGGCGCGCAGCTGGCACGGGCTGGCGTAGGTGTTGGCGTCGCTGCCGCACACGGGCTCGCCGCTGGCGCACACGCAGAGGCCGGGCTGCGCGCGCCGCCGCACGGTGGCCGAGGCGGGCACCCCGAAGGGCACCACGCACTGCAGCCCCTCGCCGCACGGGCGCTCCTGCGGGCCGCACTCGGCGCCCTCGGGCGCGCCGCACACCTCGCAGCAGCCGCAGGCGTCGCGGACGCGGCCGGCCTCGCAGGGTCCCGGCGGCCGGGGGCAGCGCTCGGGCTCGCAGCGCTCGGGGCAGCCGGCGGGGGCGGGCGGCGAGCGGCCGGCCCGGGGCGGCTGCGCCCAGGCGGGCGCCGCGAGCAGCAGCAGCAGCAGCAGCGGCGGCGGGAGCGGCGGGGCGCGCGCGGGCTGCATGGCGGCTCCGGCTCCGACGGCGGCGGGAGGCTGAGCGCGGCGCCGGCAGGAGCGCGAGGGACGGCGAGGTGCGAGTGCGCGGCCCGGGCCTGTGCGCGGCGAGCAGCCGGGACGGGCACGGCGCCGGCGGGGGCGGGAGAGGGGGCGGGAGAGGGGCCGGCCGGGGCGGGGCTGGACGGGGCGGCCCGCGGCGGAGGGGGGCGCCGGGCGGGGCGGGGCGGGGCGGGGCGGGCCTCTCCCGCGCGGCTGTGCGCTCGTCTGCGGCCCCGCTTACTCCCCTGTTGGCTGGCCTGCGGGTCCGTTACTCCCCCGTTGGCTGGTCTGCGGGTCCGCTTACCCCCCTGTTGGCTGGTCTGCGGGCCCCGCTTACTCCCCTGTTGGCTGGTCTGCGGGTCCGTTACTCCCCTGTTGGCTGGTCTGCGGGTCCGCTTACCCCCCTGTTGGCTGGTCTGCGGGTCCGTTACTCCCCCGTTGGCTGGTCTGCGGGTCCGCTTACCCCCCTGTTGGCTGGTCTGCGGGCCCCGCTTACTCCCCTGTTGGCTGGTCTGCGGGTCCGTTACTCCCCTGTTGGCTGGTCTGCGGGTCCGCTTACCCCCCTGTTGGCTGGTCTGCGGGCCCCGCTTACCCCCCTGTTGGCTGGTCTGCGGGCCCCGCTTACTCCCCTGTTGGCTGGTCTGCGGGTCCGTTACTCCCCTGTTGGCTGGTCTGCGGGTCCGCTTACCCCCCTGTTGGCTGGTCTGCGGGCCCCGCTTACTCCCCTGTTGGCTGGTCTGCGGGTCCGCTTACTCCCCTGTTGGCTGGTCTGCGGGTCCGCTTACTCCCCTGTTGGCTGGTCTGCGGGCCCCGCTTACTCCCCTGTTGGCTGGTCTGCGGGTCCGCTTACCCCCCTGTTGGCTGGTCTGCGGGCCCCGCTTACTCCCCTGTTGGCTGGTCTGCGGGTCCGCTTACTCCCCTGTTGGCTGGTCTGCGGGTCCGCTTACTCCCCTGTTGGCTGGTCTGCGGGTCCGCTTACTCCCCTGTTGGCTGGTCTGCGGGTCCGCTTACTCCCCTGTTGGCTGGTCTGCGGGTCCGCTTACTCCCCCGTTGGCTGGTCTGCGGGTCCGCTTACTCCCCCGTTGGCTGGTCTGCGGGTCCCGCTTACTCCCCTGTTGGCTGGTCTGCGGGTCCGCTTACTCCCTGTTGGCTGGTCTGCGGCCCCGCTTACTCCCTGTTGGCTGGTCTGCGGCCCCGCTTACTCCCCCGTTGGCTGGTCTGCGGGTCCGTTACTCCCTGTTGGCTGGTCTGCGGGTCCGTTACTCCCTGTTGGCTGGTCTGCGGGTCCGTTACTCCCCTGTTGGCTGGTCTGCGGGTCCCGCTTACTCCCCTGTTGGCTGGTCTGCGGGTCCCGTTACTCCCTGTTGGCTGGTCTGCGGGTCCGTTACTCCCCCTGTTGGCTGGTCTGCGGGTCCGTTACTCCCCTGTTGGCTGGTCTGCGGGTCCCGCTTACTCCCCTGTTGGCTGGTCTGCGGGTCCGTTACTCCCCTGTTGGCTGGTCTGCGGGTCCCGCTTACTCCCCTGTTGGCTGGTCTGCGGGTCCCGCTTACCCCCCTGTTGGCTGGTCTGCGGGTCCCGCTTACTCCCCTGTTGGCTGGTCTGCGGGTCCGCTTACCCCCCTGTTGGCTGGTCTGCGGGTCCGCTTACTCCCCTGTTGGCTGGCCTGCGGGTCCGCTTACTCCCCTGTTGGCTGGTCTGCGGGTCCGCTTACCCCCCTGTTGGCTGGTCTGCGGCCCCCGCTTACTCCCCTGTTGGCTGGTCTGCGGGCCCCGCTTACTCCCTGTTGGCTGGCCTGCGGGTCCGCTTACTCCCCTGTTGGCTGGTCTGCGGCCCCCGCTTACTCCCCTGTTGGCTGGTCTGCGGGCCCAGCTTACTCCTCTGTTGGCTGGTCTGCGGCCCCGCTTACTCCCTGTTGGCTGGTCTGCGGGCCCCGCTTACTCCCTGTTGGCTGGTCTGTGGGTCCGCTTACTCCCCTTGTGCGGGGCCGCCCATCGAGACTCAAACTGGAAGCAGACTCTGCAGAGGGCACCCCACGGCGGCCCAAGTTCCCGCAGGCCCGGGGCCCGCCCTGCTGCGGGCGGGCGGGCGGGGGCGGCGCCCGGGCCTGCGGGGTCCTGGCCGCTCCGTTAGCGGAGGGTCCTCCTGCCTCGGTGGCTCAGGGACGAGCGGGGCGGGGCGGGCCGCGTGAATTTCACCCTCAGGGCGACTATAAACGCTGTTGTTTTTCAGTAAAAGGGCTCGCCTTTGCGCTTCCGCTGGAGCATCTGGTGCCTCTCTGGGGACAGACGGGAGCCTCTGGTTGGGTCTCCGAACTGGGCCGCCCTCAGGCCGGGCCCCAGGCCACAGGGGCCGGTGGGCCGAGCCCCACCGAGTCCCGTGAAGAGGTGAAGAGCGGAGGAAATCGGTGGGAACCGGCGCCCGCCTGTTGCCCATCTCCCCGCCCAGCATCTGCACACCCAGAAACTGCTTGTTTTAACGGATTTGTGTGGGTCTGAGCGCAAGGGAGAGGGACAGACAAGCATCCAAGATGAGAGAGTCACGGACCGGCTGCCTCCTGCACGCGCCACCGGGGACCGAGCCCGCAACCCGGGCCTGTGCCCTGACCGGGAATGAACCGTGACCTCCTGGCTCCTGGGTCGGCGCTCACCACTGAGCCACGCAGCCGGGCTGCACCCTGTTTCTGTGCAGCAGGGCTGAGGTGAGGCCTGAGCGCTCGCAGCCCTCCCGGCAGGTGCTGCTGAGCTGCTGGCCTGGGGACCCCTCTGGGTGACAAGGACTAAGTCAGCGTGTCCCCCCTGGTCCCGTTCCTTCTCTGCTCTCACTGGGGGGTGCATGGGGCTGAGGCCAGGCTCAGGGGCTTCTGAAGAGACCCCCTGGGCAAGTCTGGGGGTGGGGTGGGAGCTGGGAGCCAGCGGGTGGGACAGAGCCCCCTGCTCGCCTGTACTGAGCGTGGAGGGACTCGGTGTCCATCGGGAACGGGACGTGGTCAGACCCCTGCCGGTCGCTCCTGGGCCACAGCCGGTCCCGGATGGAGAAGGTGCCGTGCTGGGGGCAGCGGGCGTGACGCAGTGACGCAGGTGCTGACATCGGCTCAGGCCGGGGAGGAGTCATTTCTCAAGTCCCACTGAGGTGCCCCCGGCTGGGACACCCCGAGAACTCTGCTCCCAAAGCCGATGACCGCAGGGAGGGCCTTCTCTCCCGGTCACTGGCCGAGGTCCCTGCTGCCCCTGAGCCTCGCCCTGAGTGTTGTGAACCGCGGACGCCCCGGCGCTGGGCGGAACCTGATTCAGTTCCGTCAGTGACAGGATCGGGTCAGCGCCGTGTTCTGATTTGGGTCACTTCACTGCGGTGGCGTGGAGAGCGGGTGGGGCGCTGCTGTTGTTTAAAGAAGATGCTGAAGAATTTAGAGGTAAAAGTCCTTCACGTTTCGTTTTATTCCTGAATGTTTCCGAGGTGGAGAGTGATTAAGCAGGTGTGGTTGAGATGTAGGGACACTGGGTTAAGGGTAAATGAGGGTTTTGTACTGGCTGCGCAGCTTTTCTCTCAACCTAAAATGATTTCAAAGTTAAAAATAAACAACTTTTTAAAAGGAAAAATTAGGCCTGGCCAGTGTGACTCATTGGTTGAGCGTTGTCCTTGCACCAAAATGTCACCAATTCGATTCCCGGTTGGGGTGTGTGCGGGAGGCAACTGATCATTGTTTCTCTCTCCCTCACTCCCTCACTCCCTCACTCGAAAAAAAAAAAAAAATCAAAAAATTTTTAATGATTATAGTATTTTTTAAAGGAAAAAATACCCTATCAATGAATCAAAAACTTAGAGAAGGCCCCCTGGGCCACGTGACCCCTCAGGGAGAGGGCCTGGCTGGACCATGTGACCTGGAGCACGTGACCCCTCAGGGAGCGGCCCGGCTCGGCCACGTGATCCGTCATCAATAAAGCAGGACCACTACCAGACACCACTGCACACCGGATCTCTGGCCAGAACCACAGATCAGGGGACAGGCAGAGATGGCAGGGTGGGGAGAGGGGAACGTGGTGTGGCCACTTTGGACAACGGTCTGGCCAGTCCTCAAATAAACAGTCACCATGGGACCCAGCAGGCCACGCTCGGCACCTGCCCGAGAGAAGCAACAGCACGTGACCACTCAGAACCGTGCTCAGAGGCTCAAAGCAGTATTTCCCCCCAAGGCCGCGAAGACCCCCAAGTCCAGTGGCTGTGCCCTGTCTGTGCAGTGGCTGCTCCCCAGCCAGGAAGAGAGGGACGCGCCGATAATGCCCCAGCGTGGCAACCTCGGACACACCACCCTCAGAGAAAGAAGCCAGGCACAAAGGCCACAGTACGTGACTCCATTCACACGAAATGTCTGGAACAGGGGAATTTACAGAGAGAGAGAGAGAGAGAGAGAGAGAGAGAGGGAGAGAGAGAGAGAGAGAGAGAGAGAGAGAGAGAGAGAGGGAGGAACAGAGAGAGAGAGAGAGAGACAGAGAGAGAGGGAGGGACAGAGAGAGAGGGAGAGACAGAGAGAGAGGGAGAGACAGAGAGAGGGAGGGAGGGAGGACTGGCGGCTGCCTAGGGCTGGGGGCGAGGGCAGAGGCATCGCTACAGGGTAGGGGTTCTTTTGAAGGTGATAAAATGTTTTAAAATGGATTGTGGTGGTGGTTGCACGTATTTGTGAGCACACTAAAACCTTCGCATGTGTACACTTTCACAGTGAATTGCATGGTATTTGAATTACATCTCAGTTTAAAAAAAAAAAAACTTAGTGCAGTGGTCGGCAAACTCATTAGCCCACAGAGCCAAATATCAACTGTGCAACCATTGAAATTTCTTTGGAGAGCCAAATTTTTTAAACTTAAACTTCTTCTAACGCCACTTCTTCAAAATAGACTCGCCAGGCCGTGGTAGTTTGTGGAAGAGCCACACTCAAGGGGCCAAAGAGCCGCATGTGGCTCGCGAGCCGCGGTTTGCTGACACTGCCCTCGGGGGTGCAGCTGAACACCTGGTGCCAGGTTTTCAGGGACCCAGGAACCCCGGAGCCACAGGCTGAGCCCACAGGCAGGCCGCTGCCTTGTAGTGACATCATGTGGATACGAGTTTACACGCCTGTTATTCCCTGGCCAGGGCGACTCCTGAGAGACCCAGCCCTTCACCCAGCCAGTCTGTTCCAATGAACTCCCCATCGCCGTCCCAGGGGCTGGGCGTGGCCTGGAGCCCGGAGCCTGACTGGCCCGCTGTGCCACCCCTGCCAGCCCCTCGGAGGGCACGGGCTGCCTCTTGGTCCAGTTAGAAGCTCCCAGTGGGAGCAGGTATAGCTCTGAGGTTAATCCAAGTTTATCTTGATTTTTATTTCCTTTCTTCCCTGAAATTGGTTCCATTTTTTTAAATATATTTTTATTGGTTTCAGAGAGGAAGGAAGAGGGAGAGAGGGTCAGAAACATCTATGATGAGAGAGAATCATTGATCAGCTGCCTCCTGCACGCCCCACACTGGGGATCGAGCCTGCAGCCGGACATGTGCCCCTGACCGGAATCAAACCTGGGACCCTTCAGTCCGCAGGCCAACGCTCTATCCACTGAGCCACACCAGCTAGGGCTTGGTTCCATTTTTTATGTGACCTCCCGCTCTCAGCACTCACAGCGGCAACAGCCCAGCCGGGCCTTCTCCCTGAGGGGTCAGGGCACCAGGCCACATTCTCCTGGGGGAGAGGGTTAGGGTGTGGTCTCTGCCGCCCGTGGCCGTGGCCATGGCTCGATGGCTCCGTGCTAGGGCTGGGAGGGCCTCCGGTCCGGAGCCAGCTGCCAGCAGGGGTCATGCTGGGCGGGGTCACTCAGGCGGACTGGTTTCGCAATTGTTCTGGGCCTGGGGCTAAACCCCCACGGGGGCCTGGGTATTATCTCTAGTTTGACCGAAACTGTCTCTGTGACCCCCAGGCCCCCAGGCTTCCTCCTATGATGACTGGGTGCTGAGTGGAATGTGGCCCTGAGGCTGGACCCTACGTGCAGGGGAGAGGGAGGTGGCGGAGTCGGGGTGCCGGGTGGGGCCAGGCTGAGTCACAAGAGAGGAGAAAAGGTCACGGTCGACGCGAGCAGCAACGAGCACTGCAGAATCGCTGGTCCGCGGGCAGCCCCTGGCCCCGGCTGGGAATTGGATGCGGCCTTTCTCCTGCTGGGGAAGCCCTGGCCGGGCCCCAGCGATGTGTCCGCGGCACGGCTAATGCCTGTTCCACCCGCAGCCTCCGGACAAGATCGCCCCAGGCCACGCTGTGGTGTCAGCACAAATCCCAGCACCAGGGAAGCTGGGCTGGAGCGGGTTCGAGTCAGCCCCGCCCCGGGCCTGTTGCCCCGCGCGGAGGGGTGCCGCCTCCCGGGGGACCCAAGACCACAGCCCGGAAGCTGCAGAGCCAGGACCAGGTCCCAGGGCCTGAGGCCAGGGAGGGAGCTACTGTGGGAAAACTGTCCCAGGACTTGAGGGCAAAGGGGGCCACGTGCTCCCCTGACTAACTCAGGGGAGGCCTACGTGAGGCCTTGCAGGGCAGAGACCTAACGTGGCTGCGAAGGAGGGTCTGAAACGCCGACCTCTCCTCGAAGAGCAGTCTGTGGGGGGCAGTCATGTCCCAGGCCAGTGTCTGCCCTGACAAGGTCGGTCCCACCTCCCTGAGCCCGCTGCCTCTGCATCTCAGGTAACACCTCAGACGGCAGGGTCACTGGCGCCTTCCTCTTCCTGGACGTCGGGTGGAGGCCACAGGTTCCCTCCCTCCTGGGCCAGTGATCTTGTTAATGCTGACGGTTCCCATCGGGCACCCACCTCAGGAAAGAAGCCCGTGTCTAGCATTTCACCGTTTTACCCCACGAAAGAGGGTCCCCGCTTGCCTTTCTCCCGCCCCCTCGTCAATCACCAGTGGGTGTCAGGAACCCCCTTGCGTCTCCTCCTTAGGTTGTAAGGTTAAAAGGGGAAAACCCGCCATTCTCCGGAGCACTGCCTCCTTACGATGGGATCCTGCTTCCCACAACTGTCCACAGTTTAGCTCAAATAAACCCACGGAATTCTTCACCGGTTTGAATGTTTCCTCCCTCAACTGATTCCACTCGGGCTCCCACCCCGGCGTTTAATGTGAAACACTGCCTTTCTCCGGAGCATTATCCCAACCCCCGGAGATCCTGCTTCCCGGCAATTGTCCACAGTTTGGCCCAAATAAACTCACAAAAACTGTACAGGTTCGAATGGTTTGTGCTTTAACACCGTCACGTGAACAAGGGGCGGGCCGAGACCGTGCGAGAGGAAGAATTCCAATTCCTTCCCAAAAAGCTTTAAAAACCTTCCAACTTCCTCCAGTGGGGCTGGACCAACACCACATAACAGAGAAATGCAGGCCATGTCCCATTTATGCAAAAACCCCAGTAAAACAAGAGCAAGCACCAAGCAGCCATTTAAAAAGCAACAGCACCTAAGCAACCGGCACTTCTCCCGGAAACGGGACGACAGTTAAACGTTAGGAGACAAATGAACCCGACCCGCCCCGAGTCGCCTGAGGAGGGTCGGTGTTCTGCGGCCTTGAACCTGCGGCCTTGAACCTGCGGCCCTGCGCTCAGCCGCAGCCACCCCCCAGGGAGCCAGGCCTCCCCCCAGTCGGGACTCCAGGGCCTCCGTGCTGCCGGGGCTGAGCCCCCATCCTTGCTTCTCCTCACCCCTCGTTTTACTTTCTCTCTTCCCAACAGGCGGCTCACCCGTCCCCGCCCCTCACCGCTGAGGGCCATGTCCTCTGCTGGGACCGAGGCGACCGGACCCTCCCAGGCCCGCGCCCTCCCCGCTGCGCCCTCCCTCCCCCCGCCTGCCCCCTCCGCGCCCGCCTGGCAGCAGGGCCCCCCACGGGCACCCACGCACACTGGGACCCGAGGCCACGCCCTCTGCTGGTGCGGGGAGCCACCCCCACCTCCTGAGGACTTGGTTCCAGCGCTCCCCCACCTCCAGCATCCCCAGTCCTGGGCGGGTTGGTCATCCCTTCACCAAATGCCCCGCCTTCCGCCTTCGGAGATCTGGCCTCTGCTCCTGCTGCTGCAGCTGCCCCCCCTCTGCTCCCACTGCTGCTGACCCCTCGGGCAGCTCTGGCCTGGCCGCATGGCTCAGTGGTGAGCGTCCACCTAGGAACCAGGTCCCGGTTCGGTTCCGGTCAGGAGCCCGGGTGGCAGGCTCGATCCCCAGTAGGGGGCGTGCAGGAGGCAGCCGATCCAGGATGCTCTCTCATCATCGATGTTTCTCTCCCTCCCTCTCCCTTCCTCTTTGAAATCAATAAAAAATGTATATATTTTAGAGACAGCTGTTTGCCCGCACCAGTCCACCCCACCTCCTCCTACGAAGGTCACCAATGACCTCCTCATCCCCAAACCCACAGGTGAGGCGTCTGATCACCCTCCTCCTTGTCCCTCCTCTTCACGTGGCTCCACCCCCCTCTCCCCACCCTGTGACCGGGGTGAGTGCCACAGGGACCCAGGCAACAAGCAGGATGCGTGGGAAGGTCACAGCGGCGTGGACGTCCCAGGACCAAAGGACCCGTTTGGAAAGAATAGCAGCCCTGGCCAGTGGGGCTCAGTGGGCAGAGCGTTGGCCTGCAGACCAAAGGGCCCCGGTTGCTCAGCTGCAAGCTCCTCCCAGCCCGGGCCCTGGTCAGGGCGTGTGCACGAGGCAACCAATCGATGTGTTCCTCTCACATCCATGTTTCTCTCTGTCTCTCCCTCTCTCTAAAATCAATGGGAAAATATCCTCGGGTGAGGATTAAAAAAAAGCATCATAAAAAAGGCTCCTCCAGTAACACTGCGCAAGGTGACGTCCTGAGAGTCCCTGCCCCGCCGCGCCCTGCGTGAGAAACCAGCCACCCGTGTAAATGTCAGTTTGGAAGAGAAGGAAGCAATGAACCCTTCAAATTCTAAAGGAACATTTTACAAACCTATTGTCCTGTCACGGTGTTTGCTCACAAGTCTCCAGCAGCACCTCTCAGCCTCGCCCTCCCTCTCGGACCTCGCCGTCTCCACGTGTCATTTCCAGGCCGCTGTAGTTTTCCAGGCTTGATTTTATCACGTGTTGCACTTGTTTCTTTTAAATATATTTTTACTAGAGGCCCAGTGCACAAATTCGTGCATGGGTGGGGTCCCTCAGCCTGGCCAGCAATTGGGGCCGACGAGGGCCCATCTCGCCCAGTCTCGATGGGGGCCGATGGGGGCCAGCCAGTTGGGGGGAGGGACTGCAGGAGGTTGGCTGTGGGAGCACACTGACCAACAGGGGGCAGCTCCCACATTGAGCATCTGCCCCCTGGTGGTAGGTGTGCATCATTGCGACCAGTCGTTGGGCAAAACGGTCGCTTAGGCTTTTATATATATGGATTGATTTCAGAAAGGGAGAGAAACATCAAAGATGAGAATCATGGATCAGCTGCCGCCTGCATGCCCCCTACAGGGGATGGAGCCCACAACCCAGGCATGTGCCCTGACTGAGAATCAAACCATGACCTCCTGGTTCATAGATCAACGCTCCACCACGGAGCCACGCCAGCCAGGAACATGTTGCACTTCACATCTCTGCAAATTCCTAGTGGGGTCTTCCTCGCCTTAGGTCTCCTGTGTGCTATGCACTGTGACCTGAAGATGCAGATCCGACCCGGGGCCCATCGGGTGGGAAAACACCAGGCGACTACATCGGTCTCCACAGCCAGTTCCAGGGCAACCCTGGCGCCGCGAGGCCGTTGCATTCAGTCCCCAGGTCGGCAGCCTTAACGCCCAGGTCCAAGGCCAGAGCGTACACTCTCTCAGGGAGGCTGCAGTCACACTAGCTATTACTGCTTCTCAAACATCACATTTAAATGTATGTAGAGAAATCTATCCCTTTGAAATACAAGTCCTGTTGTGGAAAACGCTGAAAGCAGATTGAATGCAAATTCAACTCATTTGGTAATCTGGAGGCAATGCAATGCAAACAACGAAGGGTCGTTTGCGGGGACTTCTGCTGAGGCAGGAATACCAGGATGGATCCGCGCCCAAACTTTGGTATAAAACAGATAGGACTTTAGACCTGATTAGATTTGGGGCAAGTGACTCTGTTTATTTCCAAGGCCGTGGGACTGGCAGTGGGGGGCCACAGGAGGCAGCAGGGGGGGACCTTTGTGCTGACGGATGCTCAGGATCCTGACCGGATCCGTGTCAACGTGCTGGTTCTATTTTACTCGTTTTTCAATGTTATCCTTGGGAAAACTAACCACAGGGCATAAGAGCTCTGAGGTTTCCTTGTAACTATTGAATTGAGTACAATTATCTCAAAAAAGAACTTAAAACGTCATTTGCATATCTTCTCTAATCTTCTATGAGCAAAACAAAGTGAAAGACTCCTCAATTGCTTTACTTTTATTATTTCTTTAAAAATATTTTTATTGATTTCAGAGAGGGAAAGGGAAAGATAGAAACATCAATGATGAGAATCATTGGTAGGCTGCCTCCTACACTCTCCCCTTCTCCCCGCACCCCAGGGGATCAACCTGGAACCCAGGCATGTGCCCGGACTGGGAATCAAACTCTGACCTCCTGGCTCATAGGTTGATGCAGGGCCCAATTGCTTTAAATTTAGCAATGACACAACCAGAAGGTGGCGCCATTACCACATGGCTAAGGGCATCATTCATTTTAAACTTCCTATATAATAAAAGGCTAATATGCAAATCAACAGAACCACCGGTCACTATGACGCGCACTGACCACCAGGGGGCAGACACTCAATGCAGGAGCTGCCCCCGGTGGTCAGTGTGCTCTGTGGGAGCGCCACTCAGCCAGAAGCCCAGCTCAAGGCTGGTGAGCACAACGGCAGTGGCGGGAGCCTCTCCTGGCTCTGCAGCAGCACTAAGGATGTCTGACTGCTGGCTTAGGCCCACTCCCAGTGAGCCTAAGCCCACAGTCGGACATCCCCTGAGGGCTCCCAGACTGCGAGAGGGCGTAGGCAGGGCTGAGGGACACCCCCCCAAGTGCACGAACTTCGTGCACCAGGCCTCTAGTGTCATAACGGAATAGTATGATTTTATCAATAGAAATTCAATGCTAAGCCCAACTCAGCCATATTTTCAATCCACATCCTGTGTGAAGCTTGGAAGAAATACAATTTTCAAAAACCATCTGAAAACAACACAAATGCTTTTGGGTCTGCGTAGCACAGGCTGTAACTAGAAAGCAGACCCTCTAAGTGTGCTTTTCACCAGGGTCTGTGTGGGCTGGCAAACCCTACACAAGACCAGGAAGACTCCCAGCCAACCGGGACTCAGCGCCAGCACTGCCCTTTGCACACAGCACTTCCTGCCTGGCGGCGTCCCAGGCCTCTGACCGAGGTCCCTTGGGGAAAAGTCCCGAACAGCAGCCACCAGTGAGAGGCTGAGGATGGGACCTCTCCTTTGGCAAAAGCAACAAAGCTTAGAACATTCTCATTTTTAAAAAAAAACCCTACACACGTCCTAGGAAGGGAGAGGAAGCTGCACCAGCTCATGAAGATGCCCCACAGGTGCCCGTGGGAGATGCCCATCACACAGCAGACGCCCTGTCCACCGCTGACAGGGTGTCCGTCCCCACCTGGCACCGGGCGGGCCCTGACGAGCCGTCCACAGCCCCTGGGCATCCATGCCCCCCGCCCCCCCTGCCCCCCTGTCACGTCGTCTCCCCACCCAGCCTGCACAGCAAGCCCTGGCCATCCACCCAGCTCTGAAGCCGACGGGTAACTTACTTGGGAGACCACGTTTTACTGAACAAAGTAAGTGAGCTTTTCCCCACAGACTTTTGTTTTTCATGTGCAATGTCTTTCGAGGGTCACCAAGCAGCCTGCCCTCAGTCCATACATTCGTCATTAGCCACACCCACCTGCCCAGCTGTTCACTGTTCACAGAGCACAACCAGACCACGTGAGATGGGAGGTGGATTAGTTCTGAGCGGTTTATTCTCGTTGTTACAGTGTCCCACCACGGGATTATAAAGACGCGTGTACAGGTAAATGCTGGGAGGCACACACGTGTCCCCATTCCGAAAGAAGGCATGTTACATGTACAGAAAAATGTAGCAAACAGTAAGGTGTTCAAAGGAATTTCTGACAATTCAGATGTGACATGTTTACAAAGAAAGCATATGTTTTAAAATAATTAAATAATTTTCATATTATTATAAAAGTACTGAGATAAATATCAGAAGACCCCAAAATCACAAGAATGTTTTCCTATGCTATTGAGTACAAGGGTAGTTCCATAAAAAGTCCCAAAATAGATAGCATTTTGTCACTATGAAAAACATCAAATTACCAAAATATGAGAAATAAACATGCGATGCAGAAGCGGTACCAAGACCTGCCCGAGGCTCCCAGCCGCCGTCCACGCCAGCTCCCGGGCGTCCACGCCAGCTCCGGGCGTCCACGCCAGCTCCGGGCGTGCTGGGGGCCTCGGAGGAGCCGGCACAATGAATAAAAAGTGAGAGCTACTCACACCTTCCCTTCTGTCACTTTCACATGGAGCTGCAGAGAAGGAAACGCTAAACAAACATTAAAGACATTAGCTTATGCGTCAGGAGGAGGTGCATTCTTCCCGCGCCGGGCGCTAAGGTGACACTCTGGTAAGTAGTGTCACGGACAGTGACCTCTGGACCCACCGCGGCAGCAGGAAGTCTCTTTCTCAGACAAGAACTCATCTTAGAAAATGAGGAGGAGACACGGGACATGTATGAATTCAAAACAAAACAGGACTGGGAAATGGTAAAATGTCACAAAAATAGCAGCATGTGAATTCAAGAGTCTTTTCTGAAAGCAAATGTTTACGACTGAACTGCAAACCGGCACCTGCTCCGACGGGTCTGTTATCAGAGCCACGGACGGAGGGCTTTGCAGAGGCGCTTATGTTTATGTTTATGTTAACGACTCCCCAGGACAGTGTGGACTAATGTGTGTTCTGAAACATAAATATTGCACGGGCAGTACACATGAGCATCTGGTATCTCTAACATAAAATGATGCCTTACTCAGCACAAGGGTTAAACCCATCAGGCAGGACTCGAGCACAGCGACGAGATGGCACACAGGCACTTGAATAGAGGCTGTTAGTGACAGTCGAGGCCAATCGCAGAACTAGGGTGGTGTCTTTACATAGGAACCTGGCGTCTCTCACGGACCCAACACAGAAATCAGAACTTTGTACAAACTTTCATAGGAAAACCAGGTCTCCAGAAACGTCACACCAAATGATTTCCACTGAATACAGCAATGACTACTGCAGCCTTATTTAACCTTTTTCAAACAGATGTCCAATAGACAGCTTTTTAAAACCTACTTTTCCCCTTTTCTCCACCCAGTACAGCCCACAGCCCTCCCCAACAGACCAGGAACCCCCTCTGTGCGAAACTCACGCACCTGGAGATCCAGGGCACCAAGCCTGTCCTGTCAGACCTGCCCGCATCCTGGGATGGATCACAGCACCAGACATCGGGGCTTAGGTATCTCGGTCTGGCAATTTTCATTCAATAATATTAACCAGCAACAATGTGTAAATATTGATCATCTAAGAGGAAGTCATAGTAGCAATTTTTTTACATGACCGAGATAACTGATAAGCATTTTTAATGTTTTAAGTGGATAAACATGTAATGATCAAATTCATTAGGAAAAACCATCACACACACGTTTTCATCACCCAAGTGAGGCCGCACGACACTCGGGAGAGCTGAGACGAGACTCTGCTTCTTTCCTTTAAAAAGGCGCCACTGCGTGGCCACGCCCAGCCCTGGTTTACCAGCTTGAGGAGCACGTCCGAGGCCGTGCGACAGGCTGTGGAGACCTGTCACCCTGTCATCTTTGGCTGAAGCCTCAGGAGAGGGAGGGCTGGCACGGCGGCTGCCGAGCGTCCAGCTCACACGTCACTGACCGGCAGGCTCGCGTCGTCCAAGTCCAAGTCCACGGGGCCACAATGCCCCTCCCGAGGGCCGTTCCTGCCGGGAGGGGCGGGCAGGGCACGTGCGCTCACTTGGGAAGCTGGTTCTCTTGGAGGGACAGTCTGGACCTTGAAGCTCCCTGGCTTGACCTTGGCAAGAGACTCGCAAAGTCCTCGCTTCTCCAGGGTAAAGCTTGAGACCAGAGAGCTGCTGCGAGCGGCGGCGGGATGCGCGGTGGAGGCGCGGGGCGCGGGCCGGGGCTCGGGGCCGCAGGGCTGCTCCTGGAAGGGAGTGGGGGTCAGACACGGTCAGTCACACACGACACGGTCAATAGCTCATGTGAGGCTTTATTCTCTGATAAACAAGCAACACACACACACACACAGAGCAGAAGCGTGAGCCATGCAGCAAGCGTGTGCATGTTCTCCAAAGCCAGGCGCGTGCAGGAGCGAGTGTGAAGCAGTGGCGGCCGCCCTCACTAAGAAGCCAGCCTGTCCCGCGCGGCGCTGGGAGCCGACCCCGAAGGCGCAGCCAGCCTGCGAGGGGCACGGGTCCAGGCGCCCGCTCAGCTGTGCTCACGGCGGCCGGCTGTGCTCCTTTGTTTCAAGTTCGCGGTCCGTCAGCACTAGGAGGTCGGCGACACGTTCTACGTGTCCAGCACGCCTGAATGCCGCTGCGACATGAGCACAGTCTCTTTGCTCTCTATGTAACTGCATGTCTAGTTCTGTATGTCATGCATTCATCTGGCTTAAGATTGTCAGGGAACATGGGGTACAGACTCAGCCATTGGGGAAGCTGTGGTGAGTGACTCAGTTGTGACTGCTGATCTCAATTCGTGTCCAGCGGTCTCAAACCTGCAGGTGCCTCGCAGCAAGGCCATTCCCACCGCCTCTCCCGCAGCTCCTAGTGCGCTGCGCTCGTCCATGACACCAGTGGCTCCGAGAACAAAGTGCTGCCAATTCCCCACGTGACCGATGCCCACGGGAGGCGGAAGGTCACCTGAGACTCAGTGCCATGCAAACTATAGCAGAGTCTGTCCAACACCCAGGCATGCACGACTGCACACATTAGAACGAGGATGCGTGTTGAGTGGTGTCATGTGAAAATGTCAAAACACAGAAAATATAGAAAGTGAAACTGGCATTTCCACCAGTTGAGTTTTAGGCGACAGCATCTATGGCCTTTCAGTCGGTCAAGTTGTTTTTCGCTATTTTTTCTGCTACTCCGACCTGAGGGCTGTTAGTGTCACAGGTTACGGCAACTGCAGGAGGCAGTTTGTTAGCTCAACTTTCTAGGACGGACGGGTGAGTAGGGAGTGAGAAGGCACGTGCGTGCGCGCCCACATACGTGCCGCATCCCCCAGTCCTGGGTGTGTACCTCTGAATACAAGGGTTCGACAGCCGTCTGGCCTGCCGCATCTGGAACACAGTGCAAAGCTGGGGTTAGAGGGGACCTACCCGGAGAGGAGGAGCTGAGTCAGCGGACAGTCCGCGGCCCGCCACCAGCACAGACACGCCCTCCCGCTCCTCTCCCCAGGCAGCACGCTCGCAGAATCTCACAGCGACCTGGGAGGTCACAGGCACAGGCGGTGACCGAGAAACAACGGGAAAGGGACTCTGATAGTCCAGAAAGGACGGGGAGAAGGCGTGATTAAGAAGCGAGGAAGGTGGATTTGTATGGACTGGTCTGTGGTGACTAAAAGCAGGAAACCATTAAAAGGCAACGTTACCGCCCAGCCGGCGTGGCTCAGGGGTTGAGCATCAACCTATGAACCAGAAAGTCACTGTTCAATTCCTGGTCAGGGCACATGCCCAGGTGGCGAGCTCGGTCCCCAGTGGGGGGTTTGCAGGAGGCAGCCGATCCATGATTCTCTCATCACTGATGTTTCTACCTCTCTCTCCTCCTCCCTGAATTCAATAAAAATCGATTAAAAAACAAAAGAAGGCAACGTTACACCAGGGAAATGCATCACGCGACCAAGTTCCTTATCGGCCCACGTTCTGCAGACCTGAGGGGCACCTGGCGATGCCTTCCCGCCTCAGCCCATCGGAGGCCAGAGACCAAGGGGGTCTGGAAGTAACCCTTACTCCTGTGCTGTACCTGAACGTGGGACATTAAAATTAAAAACATCCTTCTCACTATTTCTGAGCATGTTTAGCTGCTTTAATTTTCCCATGATACGACCACAAAGCCAATTAAGATTGTAAACCAAAGCAGCCTTTCCAATTTGCGGGCAGAAACCGAGAAGGCCCGGGAGCTGAAACCCTGCCCGCGAGCCGTCGGTGCATGAAGCTCAGGCCGCTCGGTGGTCTCGGGCAGGTGAGCCCACAAGACCCGAACCGACACCACAGGAAGCTGAACGCGGCGGCTGCAGGGCCTTCCCTGGCCAGGCCCCGCCAGCACTAAGAATTGGCCGCTGTGCCAAACCAGGCTGACCAGGAAGGACCTGACACCAGGCAGGGAGCCTCCTCTCCTTCCCGTCCTGCTGTGCACGGAGACGGACGATGCAGCAGGGAGCTACGCATCCGTCCCCTCGGGAAGCACATTAGAAATGCAGGACTGTCCTGCAGGTCCAGGGGTGTGGAAGTCACCGTGAAGTGAATCTCACAGGAAAGAAACCAGGAGGATGGGGGAGAGGAAGCGTGACGGGATGGGGAACCCCGGGAGCAGCACGGCGCACAGGACACGTACAGAAGACGCCGACCGGCCGGGCCCGCGCTGTGCCACGATGGCCCCGGACACGGCTTTGATCCAGCTGTGCATCTCTTCGGGGCTGTCGGCCTGGGGGAGAAAGGGGCATTCAGTCCGTTTCCCACACCGGCTCCAGCACCTAAGACCCAACCTCAGAGCTGGGAATCAATGGCCTCCACAACAAAACCATTCTAAGACAATGACTTCAAACACATTTAGAAATCACTTTAAACCAGGTAGGTGTTGCTGGGTAAGCAACTTTTCTAGAAATAATTCATGGGTAAGCGACTTTTCTAGAAATAATTCAGAGTAGTGCCATAATCCTAAGGCAAGTGTTGGCAGTCACAGCCCAAAGCACCTTCCTCGATGGGACCGTGGCTCCCCACGTGGACTGCAGACCTCCTGAGACTTCCACCCACCGACACCGGCCCAGGAGGGCGCGGAGACACTGTCCTTCACTTCTAGTCTGCACTCTACAAGGTCAAAAGTTTTAAGAATAAAGATAATATTTTTGAACCAAGGCTATTAAATACTTTTTAAAAGAAAAACTTCAAAGTAGGCAAAAGTAAAGCATATACCTTCATTCACTGCAAATAGGAGGACATGTCAAGAAATCAATTTGGCAAAATAAAAAGGTTTAAAAAGGTTCGTGCACTAAGAGTTACTCTAGAGCTAGAAACTCATCCTGAAGAAGAAATTTATTTACTTAATCCTCACCCGAGGATATGTTTATTATTTTTAGAGAAACATCAATGTGAGAAACTTCCATCGGTTGTTGCCTCCCATACCTGCCCCAAGCAGGGATTGAACCCACAACCCTTCTGGGGTATGGACGACGCTTCAACTGAGCCATCCGGCCAGGACGCACGATATTTCATGACTCCACTTGTTATACAAATATATGCCTTCAGAAAGGCAGTAAAAAAAGAAAATGCTTGCCTGAGTGTGGGATTCTGTGTGTTTTATAAACCACCCTTTTCTTCACATTTTTCTATAATTTCTAAGTTTTCTGCAATAAGCATATGTAAGTTTTATAAAACAAAAACAAATCTTGTTTTTTAAAAATTCCAATCTGATCAATACGATGAGCAAAGAGTATGTTTTAAACTTAGATGCAGATGCCTATCTGCCATCAGTGAAACCTAAGCGCTACTGTCTTTTATCATGTACCAATTTTACAAAATTACCAAAAATGATGCACCGAAATTCCAAAATATGTGCAAAATAATCCAAGTTCAAAGTACACACTTAGCTTCTAAGTAAAGTAGATTTCCCTTCCTCCAAATACTACTTAATTCTACTCAACTAACTCACAGCAAATAGCACCCTCGTTTGCTGAACATATGACCTACCAATAATTTCAAACATAACACTTTTTGATGAATTGCGGTTGTCAGGTTAATGGGGGACAAAAGGGGACATATGTCATACTTTCAACAATGATTAAAAAAAAATAGCTGCAGTTGTCATTATGTTTTGCTTATTCTCATAACCTACAAGTTCACATCCCTCTGAAATTATTAATTCCCGGTGAAGAGGATCTATAACCTTCAAATAAGTATCTTACCTGCACATAGAAAGTTCGAGATGATGTTACAATTTCAAAGAGGTTGTCCCTCATCATTATGTCACTGTTAACACAAAAAATTTTCAAGTCTTAAACAGCAGTTGTTTGATAGGTTTTTTCGTATATTTACCCAATACCAAATATCTATAATAAAAGCGTAATATGCTAATTAGACCAGATAGCAGAACGACCTCCCAGATGAAGCCGTGACGGCGGGGGCCAAGGCAGAGGCGGTTTAGGGGCGATCAGGCAGGCAGAGTGGTTAGGGGCAATCAGGCAGGCAGGCAGGCGAGCAGTTAGGAGCCAGCGGTCCTGAATTGCAAGAGGGATATCCGACTGCCAGTTTAGGTCTGATCCTGCAGGGAGCAGTCAGACATCCCCCGAGGAGTCCCAGATTGTGAAGAGTGCAGGTCAAATTTCATGCACCGGGCCTCCAGTGTATCAATAAGAAAATAAGTATGAGGTAAAATACTAATTTAACAAAACCAAGCCATCAATTTTTTCAACTTCTTTTTGCACTAAAGTTTATATAATTATATGTATATTTTATTTTGTATTTATTTTTATATATTTTTATTGATTTCAGAGAGGAAGAGAAAGATAGAAACATCAATGATGAAAGAGAATCATCGACTGGCTGCCTCCTGCACGCCCCCCACTGGGGATGGAGCTCACAACCCTGATCGGAATCAAACTCGGAAGCCTTCAGTCCACAGGCTGACACTCCATCCACTGAGTCAAACCAGCCAGAGAATTATATGTGTATTTTAGATAAGGTACATAAAACTGCCTTAAAATTCAAAGTTTTTAACATGAAGAAATCAGTTTGCACTGCACAATTACTACATTCTCACGCAGCTGTTCTGCACCAACCTTGAAATACTAACATGCTAATCACCAATTTTCCAAATATGATAGAAGCTGTTCACACTGAAGTTTTTCCTTTTCATTAATAAGCTTAAGGATTGTTTCCTAATTTTTAATTTTCAAACAAAAAAAACTCAATACTTTAATCCGAGGGTTTTAAAAGGTCTAATATATCGCAACTGTAGGAGTTGAAAATGACACAAATACAGAAAACGCCATCTTGCAGCACACCCATCAGCCTCCACACGCTGTGCGCGTGACGCCAGCACACACGGCGCGGCTCACCTCTGCTTGCACTCCTGGACTTTGTGCACCTCCTTCAGGGGGATCACGCGCAGAGGCTCCTTCTCCTGGCGGGAAAAGAGCAGACAGACAGACACATGACGTCTCTTCTTAAAAGCCTCTTGGGCTGTCTGACCTGGAGACCTGCGTCAAGATGATGCTTCCTGAATCATGCAGCATCAGAAGAGCCAAATACTACCCCGAGGTGCCAGGCAGTGACACCCAAATACTTTGAGCTAAATGAGTATTTTAAGACGAACACTTTTATACGAATGCATTATTTTAACAAGCACAATTCATTGAACATTTACTAGGTGCTGGGGCATGTGCTAGATTTTAAAGGTCAGCTCCCTGGAATTTCCCACCACCCTACACACATGCACTAGTACTTACCTGAGGGACCTGAGGGTTAGATATGTAAGTACCTGACCCAAGGTTACAACACCAGACAGAAGCCACGGACACAGGCCATCACTGGCCCTAACAGCGTCACCCCCACACACTATGCTCCATCAAAGACGAGGGCCACAGGCCGCTGACGAGCACAGCATGACCTGACGTGCTGCTATTTTACGAGCACCGAGAAAAAACGTAAACCACAGTCGAACACTTTTAAAATCACAAAGGTTTTACAAAACAGTTCATTTAAAAATAACTTCCGACTATAACGCTTCTGTGTACCCAGCACCCTGTAGAGACATGGTTCCCCTCAAAGGTCCCATCAAACAGGAAGCGGGGGCCAGGGGTGTGAAGCACAGACCTGCACTCAATGTCCCCATCAGGCTATTGCGAAACGTGGGTCACGTGGCAAGGATCCCATATAATAAAGAGCTCATATGCTAATTAGACCGAACAGCAGAACGACCATCCGGATGAAGCCAGGGCTGCGAGGGCGGCCGAGGCTGCGAGGGCCGAGCCACTTGCACGAATTTCGAGCATCAGGCCGGTGGTGTTTTAAATAAGGATGCTACTCAAACTGAGGAGAGGGAATTTCAGCCTTTGATTCCTCCTTCAGATAGAACAAAACCATCTCGTGTGAAGAAACTAAGTGATCTGCTCCCAAAGCAAACGTGGAGATGGCAGGCAGACGGCAGGACCCGAGGCTGACGCTGAGACACAGTTCCTTCCGCTGCTGCCTCCCGCCTCCAGGCCCTGAAGGAAACCTGCAGACTGAGGGGTTCTGATGTTTTCAATCCTTGGAAGGTGAAATGTCTCTGAAGATGCAATCTTTTCGTTTACGATCATTTACGATCCATCTAACAAAGAGACCATCCACCAACACCACGACGCTCCTCTCCAACCACATGCTCACTATCTCACCAGGAGAAAACAGGACTGAAAGCACAGACTCTGCCTGCAAGAACCAGCACAGTGTAATGACCCTCCAACACCTCAAAGCACGTTTATGACAAAGCGACGTACCAGTTCGGACTTGAAGTAGCCTATTGTGTTTTCGTCCAATTGGAAGTACCTCCTCTTCCAGTTCTTCATCTACGAGAGACCGGACAAACATGAGACTCCGCCTCTGAGACACCCGATGTCGATAACCACGACCTGCTCTGAAGCGAACCCACCACGGGGCACGCAGGCACGAGGAAGCCCCCGCTGCCCTCCCCTGGCGGGGAGACTGAACTTCCTTTCTTTCGCCATCAGGCCTTGAACTCCTAACTCAAGCACGGTCCTGGCCTTCAGCTTTTATCAGATTGTATAACGGAGCGTCATCATTTCAATGCTCTAAAAGTTAAAAAAAAAAGGCACTTCCCCATCCCCCCACCCCCAGCCCCCACAAAACAAATGCTCTCACGAGGTCAAGAGCAAGAACAGGAAATGGTATGAAACCACACCAAGCGTCTCCATCTGCAGGCACTTTATACTCACTAGCAGGACAATAAATATCAATGGGTATCAATAAAGTGAACCTTCTTTGTACAAATACTTTTGCCAATGACATGTAGTTTTTGTGAACGCACTTCAGCACCTCTAAGAGCTGGCATTTTGGACTTCAGAGGAAGACAGAGAAAGGAGCGTCTGAAAGCCTCCACACCAGCGAGCACAGCCCGAGGGCTGACTGCACCGCAGCCGGCGCAGGGGAGACCCTGCCAGCCCGCACCCCGGTCTCCCTGAGCCGAGAGAGGGCGTCAGACATGGGGACGGAAGACTTCGCCCTGCTGAGCTGCGCTGATAGTGAGGAGACGTCGAGGTACCTGCAGGATGTCAGTCTTTCTTCACTCAGAGAATTCGTTTCTTTCATTTGAAAACGTTCATTTTCTTATGAAATTCTAAAGACTTAGTTCGCTCGGACAGAATGGCTCCCTTTAGGAAGGTGCTGCGAAGGCCAGAAATGCTGGGATGCACGGCTCTCCCTCGCTCCACGAGGCGCTGCTGGGAGAGCCGGGCGGCCTGCGGGCACTTCCTGAGGACCGGGTGCGGGGTGGGCTGGCCCACACCTTCCACACACCTCGGAGGTGGTTTGTGATGTGATTTTCCTTCCACAGAAACCAGAGGCTGAGGGGTTAAGGAGGCCAAGGCCACAGAGCTTCCAACGGAGGCCAGCCCAGCATCAAGCGGGTGCTGATGACTTCCACACCCACACCCCACGTGACCCTCTCCCAAGGGGGGGAGGGGTCAACAGAAAAACTTCCCAGAATAAATAGTACAACTCCTAGGAAAGGTCATCTGACATCGACGGCCGGCCAGGGGCACTAGGCATCATTGCCCAGCTGCTCACGGAGCACGACCGTAAGAGCCTTGAGTGAAGAGGCCCTAGAACAGCCCCCCGCCCGCCCCCGACTCCTCAGCTGCGCTCTCTCGCTTCAGGTCCTGGTGCAGAACCAAGCCTCACACCCACTTCCCACTGTGCGCGCTTGGCCCGCGACTCACCACGGCTCCCTGTTTGACACAATACCCAGCTTTGATGACGGCGCTGTCGGAGGGCGGTTTCGGGGGGAAGTAGGGGAGATGGCTTGGTGACCTTTTCAAGTGGTTTCTGTCAACGCTCTCACCATAGTCGCTGGCTTCTTCTTTCTAGAGTGAAGCAGAAAAGAAAGGCTTTTCTTGGCGCTCAGCTTCCAAGCACACGTGCGGCCCAGCACAGGGAGCACAGTCGGGGACACGTTAGAGGCCGTGCGCCGAGGATGCCGGGAGCACCAGGGACCACCGTGAGCACATGCCTACCCCGCGTGCGCTATGCCTGAGGCTCACACAGAACAGACGGGGGTGAACTGTGAGGGAAACACTTTAAAAATCTAAGAAAGGGGAGAGCAGACTTGTAGGCCATGCTGTCATCCTAGCAGAATCTTCAACTCCATCTCAGCGGAGTTAGGAACACAGATCTGGAGTGAAAGTGTTCTAGTTGGTTTATGATACTTTATCCTAACTGTCCACTGACGAACCACACCGGCCTGTCTCTCTCGTTCTGCAGCAGGCCGGCCACCAGCGCTTGTGTGTGAGGGATGGGCAGTGGGTGTAACTTTTTACTCTGAAATAATTACATAGTCACAGGAAGTTACCAGTTTATAATGCAGATTTTTTCAATAGATGGAGTTACACATATGTTGATATATATGCGATTTGATATGTATGCTGTTTTGTTGTATTGACAGCAAGCTTCAAAACGTCATATGTCAAATTTTCTGAACGTGTTAACATCATAGATATTTTTATGCTTAAAAATGTCAAATTTCGTGCCAAAAAAAAAAAAAGAGCATTTGCGGGAAGTTTTAATTCATTACTTTATTTTGAAGAAAAGTGTTGCTGAAAGTTATCGTATACTTCGGGAAGTTTATGGTGAACACGCTCCATCTCAAGATACTTGTGAATGCTAGTTTAAACACTTTAAAAGTGATGATTTCGATGTGAAAGACAAAGAACGTCCAGGTCAATTTGAATCACGCTTTGTTCGTAAAATGACCAGAATGGGCCATAAGACACAGCAAAGTAATTTTGCTTCATGATAACGCACCATCACACACTTCAAAACCAGTTAAAGACACATTAAAAGATCTTGCCTGGGAAGTATTAACCCATATGCTGTATTCACCAGACCTTGCTCCTTCAGATTACAAATTGTTCTGATCAATGACACACGCACTTTCTGAGCAGCATTTCAAAACGTACGAAGAAGTGGAAAATGGGGTCTCTGAATGGTTTGCCTCAAAACAAGAAAAGTTCTATTGGGACGGTATCCACAAATTACCTGAAAGATGGGGGAAATGTGTAGCTAGCGATGGATATTACTTTGAATAAAGCACTTTTGATGTTTCTCTTGAAATTAAGGTGTTCTTGAAATTCACCAGTGCCCCAAACAGGGAAACTGTAACTACAAAACATGATCAAACCTGACACTGGAATTCACGGGACTGACACGCACTCATCTGTCCTATGCATGTAGCCACCACCGCCATCCAGCACTGGCCTCACAGCTCCCTCTCGAGCCTCACTCCCCAGCTCCTTGGCAACCACGAATTTGTTCTCCACCGTCCTAGTCTACCATTTAGAGAACATAATGCAGAGTCAGGAGGGCCTGTGAAAGTGGCTTTCTTAACCCAGCACAATTCTCTGGGGATGCAGCCAGGCTGCTCCTTGGACCAGCAGCCCACCCCCTCTTCCTGCTGAGCAGTTCTCCTGGTTTGACCGCTGTTTAACCACTCACCCGCTAAACAGCATCGGCCTAGGTCCAACTTGGGGCTCTTAGGCATAAAGCTGTTATGAACGTGCATGTACAGGTTTCTATGTAAACACACGTCTCATTTCTCTACAATAATGCCTAGGAGTGTAAATGCTGGGTCATATATTAACTGCAAGTTTATTTTTATGTAAATCTGCCAAACGCTGTTTTAAAGTGCCATCCTACTTCACATTCCCACCAACGTGTGAGTAACAATCTCTCCACATCCTCGTCAGTGTCGGCGTTCTCATAACTTTTGAAACTAGAGACAACTACGTAAGCTTTCTGTGTTCACGGACTACGTACTAATTCAGGACCCGCACTGCTTCAGTTTCGATAGCAACACTGACATCCACTCCGTAATGAAACATCACAGCAGAGCACCCTGGTCTACCTGCGTCGGCGTGATGATGGGCACCCCGCCCACAATGTCAGTTCTGTAGGACACCTGCTTCTTCCCACAGTCCCCCGGGCGGCTCGGGTTTTCAGAATGAGGCTGTGAGTCTGACTGCTTTGGTACCTAAAATAGGAAGGGAAATGAATGATTTTGCAACCAGCATTCCAGATACCCTTTTATCACACAATTTCCAGCTTAGTCTACTTACATAAAACACATGTAAGAACTGTTGATAGTGTGCATAACTCTGTAAGTGCTCACACGACTTTTTCTTTATAGCACAGCCATTTTACCGAGTGCTTACGAGGGCAGGACTAGTTCCCACCTACTCTCACCTCATCGTCCCATCCAGTCCTCTCCTGAGGGCGGGTTCCCGGCAACCCCGAGACAAGGCTCCAAGGCCTGGGAGACACTCCGTTCCAGCTGAGTCAGTGCGACTGTCGCCCACACTCAGCCACCACACTACACCCGCTCACCCGAGCACTTAAAGCCGTGTGCGAGATATGTACACATATAACACCTTAATAAAAAAAATTGGGGAAAAAAAATAAAGCCGTGTGTGGCTCTGAGCTGCCACCTCTTCCTTCCCTCCAGCCCCACCCAGGACTCTGCCATGTCCCTGTGGACAGGGACGGTGGCGTATTCATCATCTCTGGCTTTAGGGCAGAGCTACTACTGGAAAATACGGAGTATTCAATACATGTTGAAAGACTGACTCAATGGACCAATCTAAAAGCAGGAGAAGGAAATACTTAAATTAAAAGTCAAAGTGTTCCAAATAGCTTAAAACTTTGAGGAATTTCATTTTATTTTTATATATGTTTTTATTACACTTGATCTTAGCCAAAAGGCCGAGAAGCGATAGGAAGAGAGAAACATTAACATTGATTGGCTGCCTCCTGCACGCCCCCTACAGGGGGTCGAGCCCACAACCCAGGCACGTGCCCTGACAGGAATCGAACCAGTGACCTCTTGGTGCATGGGTCGATGCTCAACCACTGAGTCACACCAGCCGGGCAAAACTTCTTAGGAACTTTAAAAATTCTTAAGGCATTCCAATACCTGTATCCGTGATAAACCCACAAGAATAGGGAACGACTGTTGATATAGGAATTCCGTAGGTGAACGAACACCTCACTAACGTGGAAACAAAGGCATCGCAACTGCTTAACGTCCTGCTGACCGGCCGCGAGCTGACGCAGGAGGCCCGCGAGCCTGGCTGCTTGTCCGTGCGAACTGTCAGGTGCGTCAGCCCGGCCGAGGGCCTGGCCCGTCTCTCGGGACTCCGGCTGAGACTGACAGGAAGAGGGGAAGCCGTCGGTGCCGGGATCAGCCCGGCCGAGGGCCTGGCCCGTCTCTCGGGACTCCGGCTGAGACTGACAGGAAGAGGGGAAGCCGTCGGTGCCCGCCTCTTAAGGACACGTTCTGCTGAATCAGTACCAAGTGGCTTTCCTGAAACTGAAATAACCTCTGCTTCTGCCCGGAGCCGATGCGTGCGGGGGTGTCAGTGGCGGCGAGCTGCTCTGCGAGAGGCAGAAGCGCGGGCCTTCCCGCTGAGCACAGCTGCAGGTGTGACTCCGTCCTGAGTGCGATGTCAATACGGACTGAGCACATGCTCACTTTCACGGCCATGTTTTTGGAGAACAGTTGTCTGGGGTCAGTAAACACACAGGCCCCCACAGGAAACCCTCCTGCCCCCTTCCGTGCAGGCCCACTATGTGCTTCTCCACCAGCGTGTCCGGAGGGAAGAGGTGAGGAGTATCACCGGGGGTCAGACCCCACGTCCTTGCTGACCTCACCAGTGGGAGGACAGAGAGCAGGGCGCGGGCTGGCTGCAGTGGGGGCCCCTTCACAGCCGGTGTGGCTCACAGCTCCCCTCACCAGCCAGGCAACCTGTGCAAGTCACTCAACCCTTTTTATTTTATTGTATTTATTAAACGTATTGGGGTGACACTGGTCAGCATGAGGATATGGGGTTCAGTGTGGGTCTCTGTGTGACGGGATCTCTGTATGCACTGCGTCCCCCGTCACACCCTCTCCCGTCACCTCAGGTACTAAACCCTCCCGGGTCTCGCGCCCCCACCTGCGTCAGGTAAGCCTCAGGCAGGGCCCGGCGCAGGTGACAGTCCAACAAGCTCCTGTCCGTCAGAAGACCAAGAAAGGAAGCCGGCTCGGAAGAGAAGTCGCCGCACAGAACAGGGTGTGAGGGTAGCAAGTGCTGGCACGCAAGGGGGGAAAGCGGGTACGGCAAGAAGTTTAGAGCCCGAGACAAACGCCCCGAGGCCCGTCCATGGGCACCCGCTGGCCGCCACGGCTCTTCCGACCCGTCCCTAAGCCTTGCTCGGTCCCAAGCCCTTCACACCCTCCACCCCCCGCAACAGCAGCCCAGTCATGTGGGGACGGGAACCCTCCTCCCACTACCTGGGTGGTGGCAGGAAGACTCTTGCTCTGGGAGAAAAAAGCCCCTTGTGCCCTCCAGGCAGAACTCGCCATGCATTTGCCCTAGAAACGTTGCTACAAGCAGTGCCGGACCCCCAGGACGCAGAACGGGCTAACGCAGCACTCCTGGGCGGGTTTAAGGGCCAGTCACCACGCACAGGAAATGCATTCACATTCTGAACACCGATCTCGGCCACAAACTGTGAGGAACAACCTACTGGCAATTCAGTCGTTATCCAGTTGGTGTGTTTTCAAAATGTACAATTACTTCCAGACATTGAAACTTCAAAATACAGATACTTACTGTGATTTTTATAGCTTTGTTCAACACATTGACCCATTCTACTAGGTCCTGCTGGTCATTAGCTTGTAGGAAATATTTCCTCATCCCTGCGTTCATAACTGTTGAGAGAAAAAATAAACTAAAATACATGAAATTGGGCACTTACTACCTCCGAGTTTATGTTTGTAGCAGATGAAACACCATGCGAGGTTCAATGCTGTGACCTTCCGTAGCACTGCTGTTATCACTCAGTAACAAGGGTAACATTCTTGTTTCTAATGGTCACGTCTCTCATTAAACAAAAATACCACAATATACTACACCCACCCCTAATGATGGACATGTAGGCTGTTCCAACTTTTGAAATTATATAAACTATCCCAATGAAACATACATTTCTCCATACTTAGGCTAGCATTTCTATAGGGTAAGTTTCTGAACACCGATGTGTTGGAGCAAAGGGAATTCATACTAAAAATTTTTACAGATATTGGCAAGTGTCTTCCCAAAAGGTTGACTCCTTTATGTTCCCGCCAAGTGCACGCAGAGACCCTCGCACCAAACGCTCCTCCCGGCACTGCCCCCGCGCCTACGTGGTGGGGCCCGCTCTCAGCTCCCCGCGCCTGCGTGGTGGGCCCGCTCTCAGCTCCCCGCGCCTGCGTGGTGGGCCCGCTCTCAGGTCCGCGCGCCTGCGTGATGGGCCCGCTCTCAGCTCCGCGCGGGGACACTGGGCCGGGAGCCTGCCCAGCATTTCCCAGCGCCCCTGCCGGCTCAGGCATGCTCTGCCCACAGGAGGTCCTGACAGGAGACGGCAGGGGCTGGCACACAACCAGCTGGTCTGTTCCCTTTCACCCTCCAGCTCCCCGGCGGCCCCTCCGCCCAGGCTCTGGGGATCCCGCCTCTCCCGGGATGTCGCCCCAGCCCCGGGGGTGGCGGCTGCTCCGAGCACTTTCCAATTTGTGGGTCACTCAAGCATCAGTGGAGACAGAGACGAAAGCATCCGAGGCTGCTGGGAACAGCGACGTGGCACCCGCTCAGACCTGCTTCCTGCTGGAGGCACGTGACTGTGTCAAGACACGTTCCCTCACTCCACTACTGTCCCACAGCCACCTGCCTCTCAGGCAGGACAGAGGGCTTACCGTCAGCCCTGCCCCCGCGTGCCTTCCCTCTCGTGTGGACAGCACCTCCTGACGACCGCTGCCACTCCTACCGGGCCCCTCCACCACGGATACACTGAGGGCACCAAGCTCCCAGCCCTCGCCAGCGCCCCGTTCCCACGGATCCCAGCGTCTCCACTCTCCATCTGCAAGCTCCACCCGGGCCGTCACCAGAACATTCCACTGGTCTCCACCATTTCCCACTCCCTACCACCCCCTCACCGACCTGATCGCTCTCCGGGATCCTCACCTCTCCCCCGCACCCCACTGCGCAGCCCCAGGCCCTGGACTCCCTCTAATGGTTCTCACCCTTCCTCTCCTCGCCGCCACCACCCTCATCCAGGCCCATCTGTCCGGGAACAGTTTGAAAGCCACTTAACTCATCTACCAACATCAAAACTCTCTTATCCATACAAAAAAATAAAAAACCTACCTTCACCTTATGCCTACTTTCCAGACGCTAATTCCTTACCTATCGTTTAAAAATAACCACTTGTCAACAACATATTAGGCCCCGACTCCTGCCCACGTGCTCATCTCAGTCTCTCCTCTCCTTCCAGCTTCACAAGCAATCCTCTCCCCTGCGCGCCCCTCCCCCTGCGCCTGCCCAGGAGGTCCGCCCCCCTCTTCTCCCCAGGGCAAAGGATGGTCAGGTGAGCGGCCACCACCTCCAGGGTCCCCTCAGTCAGTGTGGCTCCCTTGGCTCCCGAGATGCCCAATGAGAATCTGAAGCTTTACACCTTTCCTCTCCCTCCTGATGTAACAGACACAGGTACCAGGCATGGTGCCTGCCTGGGAGACTCAAGGCAGCAACTGCTTCTCGTTCCTCTCGCAGCCCCAGTGCCAAGCATAGGGGAAACCTATCGGACATTCGTTAGTGCCTGGTAACAAGGTCATCAGCTACCCTCAGCTAGCCCGGGGGTGGGGGGGGGGAGGACGGGACGGGACAGGACAGGACTAGGTGAGACTCTGGAGAGTAGGGGAGAGCAAGTGGGGGAGAGTGGGGAGAGCGGGGTCGGGGGGAGCAGCAGCTCTCCTTCCTCCCCTGAAGGTGGTTCCGGGGAACCTGCCTGAGAACAACCCATCAGCCCTCAGGAGTGTGTGCGCTTCGGGTGACTGCTTCCTTTACAACAGGATGCAGTGACACTAAACTTAAAACCGCGGCCATGTAAGAGGTGGCTACTCACCAAAACAGAACTCCGCCTTTGGCCTCAGCTTAGTTGCATCGCTCACCTACCGAGAAAGAGAGGAATCACTTGCTGCTGCATGTGCACCGCAGCAGCCCACACGGTGCCCACGGCCAGTGTACGCTCTCCCCATCACCATCCCCTCCGGCACACAGGTGGGAATGGTGAGAAAGGACTGCCGTTTACATGCGGCTGCGGGCCCCGTGAGCTGCGACAACAAACAACACTCCATGTGCTCTGTGAGCAAACCTGTTTTCTCCCAAAGGAAATGTGAAGAACTGAAAGTAAACCTTTGAGTTTTATGTCACACATTTAAATATTTATAGTTTAACTATTTTTCAAAATACCTCTACAAAACTATGACTTCTTCCCAAACTGTCTATTTCTAAATTAGCTGTGAACTCTAAGAGAAGATGATGGTGGGAGAGTGTATGCTTAAGGAAGTCCAACAATCCAGCAGGCATGAAACCGCAACGAGGAAGGAAGAACGGGCCCGGATCCTCTCTGGTACATGAGAGCAGCGGTCGCAGCCCGTGGTCCGCGGGCACTTGTGGTCCGTGAGGTCCGAAAGGTGGGCGACCGCTGCAGTGGAGCATCGGGGGCTAGGGGCCTCGTTACTATACAGCCCAGGCTCCTTTCAGAAGGTGAAGCACCCGCCCGCCCCTGCGCGCTGTCGTCCTGTTGATAACGAGCTCCCGGAGCCCATTCATGCCCACAGCCTGCTGGGCCCAGTGTGGGGACTGACAACTGGAGCATCTGTTTTACCTTCTAAGTCCAGGCTCCACGTGATCTCAACTACAAAGCCACAGCTCTGAGTCACACTGCAGTGTGTTCCAGGAATACATTCTGGGGAAAGTGGCATGTCTACAGTGAGTACAAACCCTACCACTCACACTTGCTAAGCTGGGGGCAGAGATGAAAGTTAACAACTACACAGAGAAAGTGACGTCCTCAAAGGTAAGCGACGGAGAAGCAGCTGGCCGGGCAGCCTGCTGGCTTAGTTAATAGCTCGTTTTTACAGAGATCCCATTTTTCCACCTGAGACCCACACAAAGTTATACTGAATGGAAACTGTAACTGAAAAAAATAAAAACTAAAAGAAAGCAACCCTTGATTAAAATCAAGTACAAATAAAGTGCCAATATAAAGAATAAATAAATAAAAGCACACTTTACCTTGGAAAAAACTTTGGAAATAAAAAGAGCTCCCATTTTTAAAAAGACCAGGCAATAAGTAACTGTGGTAAAGACACAAGCAGATGGGCAATGGCTCCCTCAGCTGCCTGTTCCAGGAAAATGGCTTTCCCACCTGATGTCACTGAGGGACAGACGCTGGCGGCACAGGGACGCCACAGTGCACGCACGTATACCAGGCAATCAGGCAAACGGGGACCCGGGTTTCCTGCCAGGAATTCTATGCTTCCTATTAACCGTCGGTATAGAGTTTAAGCTGCTAGCTACCCTGAAGTGTTTATTAAATGTCTTAATTGAAAAACAGAAAAAAATAATAAATTTTTAAAAAGTCTTAACCTATAGGAACACTTGAGGTAAACTTAAACATTTGTCTCATAAATTTACATTATATGGCCTTAACATAAAGTTTCCCTTAAAATATGTAATCTTTATTGTCCAACGGCTAATTCTTTTGTCAATGAGAATGAATAGTTCTATTGTTACACTGATAACGAAGTATTTTATTTATAAAAATATCTTTTAAACAGAGACACATTGTAAACTGGTCTCTTGTTGAAGACCTTGCTAACAAATCCCGACATATGCAAAACAGTAAGCATATGCATCTTCTTAAGCTACTATGTTGCTACTTTTCACATCTCAGATCTTAAATCATCCACAAAAATATTACTTTGTGTAAAACACAAAAAACAACCCAGAATAGAAAATACCTGACATTATCAAATCAAAATTTTTAAAAAGAAAAATAGTATTACAAAAATGCCAGAAAAGCCCAGCTGGTGTGGTTCAGTGGTTAAGCATTGACCCACGAACCAGGAGGTCACGGTTTGATTCCCTGTCAAGACACATGCCTAAGTTGTGGGCTCGATCCCCAGTGTGGGGAGTGCAGGAGGCAGCCAATCAATGATTCTCTCTCATCACTGATGTTTCCATCTCTCTTTCCCTTTTCCTCCCTCTCTGAAATAAAAATATTTTTTAAATGCCAGAAAAATCAACAAACAAGGAAACAAATTAGTAGAGAGAAAGTGAAAGATGAGGGGGGTAAATCATTCTTTTATCATAAAGACTAGAGGCCCAGTGCACAAATTCGTGCACCAGTGGGGTCCCTCGGCCTGGCCTGCGGGATCGGGCCGAAAATGGCTCTCCAACATCCCCCAATGGGTCCCAGATTGCGAGAGGGTGCAGGCCAGGCTGAGGGACCCCACCAGTGTACAATCAGGGAAAGGGAAGGACACGGCCGGGGAGAGACTGCGGGAGGGCTCCAGGGCATGTCTGGCCCATCTTGCTCAGACCTGATCGGCTGGACCCCAGCAGCAAGCTAACCTACCAGTCAGAGTGTCTGCCCCCTGGGGGTCAGTGCACATCACAGTGAGCGGTTGAATGGCCTTAGCATATCATTAGCATACTACACTTTGATTGGTTGAACGGCTGACCAGACGACCGGACACTTAGCATATTAGGCTTTTATTATATAGGATGGTTCATATTTTCCTCAAAATAAAGCATAAAGAAAAAATAAAGGTAATGGAAACAGTTTAAGTAAATATAATACAGACTTAGAAAAATGTTCTCCGTTTCCCAAAGATAGAACCTAATTGCTAACTGATTTCTCTCCTTCTGATGTTCACTTATCTCATCACAGAAGTGACTGTAAACGTTTGCAATGTGTTACATCCTGTAAATTAATTCCATATTCTTCCTAATTTTATCAAAAACATGCTAAACATAGTATTTGGGTCCTATTTCGATTTGAACCTGAACATCATCATTAAATGACATAGAAAGAAAACTGTTCCTTTTGTTCACACTGCCATTCTAAGAGACTTCAATTCAAGCATAAATGTAATTAGTACAGAAAGATCACCTTTGAAATGTAGGTAAGTTTAATGGCTCCAACCCGTGATGATCCAGAAGGGAGGTTCTAGAAGAAATTATTAATATATAGTTAATATCCAACCTCATGACTTTGTTGTAATTCTCTACACATTTAAAAAGTTAATAAATTAAAGCTTTTACTAACACATTTTATAAATCAGCCTTTTCAGTTCAAGTACCTCCTAGGTCTGAAATCAATTTGTTATCCATTTTGACAATATGGATAACAAACTAAGTCTACTCTGTTTCACCTTAACAGATTCTGTAACTACAAAGCTGTTTTTGTCACTGTAACTAAACGCTTCCTGAGCGTAAAAACCCACCCACAAGCCCTAGCCAGCGTGGCTACTGCTGAGCATCACCCTGTGCACTGAAAGGCTGTCGGCTCACTCCCTGGTCAGGCACCTTCCCAGGTGGCAGACTCAATCCCCAGTAGGGGGTGTGCAGGAGGTAGCCAATCTATACTTCTCTTTCATTGATATTTCTCTCTCTCTCCCTCCCTCCCTCCCTCTCCCTTCCTCTGTCTCTAAAAGTCAAGAACTTATTTTTTTAAATATTTTTTTCAAAATCTATAAACAAGATCAGATTTTGTTCCTGAAAGCAATGGGAAAAAATATTTAGAAACATAAAACCACTGCAAGAAATTTCAAAAGACTATACGCATTACTTTGTTCTATTAAAATTTTTTAATTATCTTTTTTTAAAAAAAAAAAAAGACTGAATTATCTCCTATTTAAAAAATTTATCTATATTGATACTACTTATTTTTTTTTTAAAAATTTAAGTTATTAATTGATACTCTTTAAACCATGCCAGGGAAGGTACATATTGATACTTTCACACTAAATGTTTTTATTCCTCCCTTAACAAGATTGGAATGTGATTTATGTCTTGAAAGAGAGAATCTTTTCTGGCCAAGGCTATCGGGAAAGACTCTGCAGGAAGAAACGACGTTTGAAGGAAAAATGTAAAACACAAGAGCAAGAGAAAGACTATTCCAGGAAGAGAACAGCGCTCCAGCGCAGAGGGACTCTCAGGAGCGCGGCCTGACAGAGGAAGTGGCTGAAGTACAAGGGCCCGCGGGGCTGTAGGAAATGGGTGGAGGCCTGAGCGGAGAACCTGCTTAGAGGACCTGAACGCAAAGCAAGGACCACGGAGTTCATACTGGCAGAGTGTGGAACCATTAAAGAAAGCTCGTGAGCAGTTCCGTAATCAAAATTGTGCTTTAGTTAATACATCTTGTAAAATAATAAACCGGATGGATTATAGAGAGGTAAGAAAACCAGATAAAGGAATCTGGAAAGAAATATATAAATAAAAGACTGACAGAATATTTCAAAAGGAAAATTAAAACAAGCTTGATTTTTAAAGTTTCCCCCACTGCAGATTAAGCAAGATAAACTTTTAATGGACTTTATAATAATGTAATTAAAAACCTCTGGGCTTGTTCTCACGAGTGAGTAGGAAGGACATTTCTCAGGCGTCTCTACGCTAACTGCATGGAAGCTAAAACACCTCCAAGACCAGGCTCCCAGACACGAGCCTTTTCTGAACTTTCCCTCCCACATAACATAAAACTGCATACGTTTTGCTTTAAATTGTATACAACGGACAGGCTTCCAAATATAAACCACAAATAAATATGGACATAAAATTACAATTTTTAGTGTGTAACTTTTAAGTGATTGTGTTCTTATACAAAATGTTTTACATTTAGAGGGTTTTGTCTGATTGCTTTTTAAATTTGGGATAAGGGAATTAAGTGTTAAAATGTCTTCAGGCCCTTCTAATTACTACCAAAGTGATTTTTTTTTTAAATATGTTTTTATTGATTTCAGAGAGGAAGGGAGAGGGAGAGAGAGCTAGAAACATCAATGATGAGAGAACCACTGATCGGCTGCCTACTGGGGCTTGAGCCCACACCCAGGCATGTGTCCTGGACTGGAATCAAACCCAGGACCCTTCAGTCCACAGGCCAACGCTCTATCCACTGAGCCAAACTGGCTAGGGCCAAAGTGACTTTTGTCAAACACGGCTACCCTTCCCTTCAAAATCGATCATGTCCTGTAAGTCCTCCACACGCCTCTCATCTAACCGGATGACGCAGCTCTAAGCCTGTGTGCGGAGGAGTGAGAGGCTATGTTGGGGCTGCATGAAGTGGGGTCCCGATTAGCCACAGCACAAGGAAAGAGAAGTAGCTGGGGATGAAAGCCATGCAAAGTACCCAGTATCTATGGGCCAGCACGGCTGCTGCCAAGTTCAACAGAAAAACGTGGGTTTCAAAAGATGTTGCTGAGCCGAAACCGGTTTGGCTCAGTGGATAGAGCGTCGGCCTGCGGACTCGAGGGTCCCGGGTTCGATTCCGGTCAAGGGCATGTACCTTGGTTGCGGGCACATCCCCAGTGGGGGGTGTGCAGGGGGCAGCTGATCGATGTTTCTCTCTCATCGATGTTTCTAACTCTCTATCCCTCTCTCTTCCTCTCTGTAAAAAATCAATAAAATATATTTTAAAAAAAAAAAAGATGTTGCTGGAAGATGAACAGGAAATAATAAACATGACATTTAAGATAAAAAGCAAAGTAAGCCATTTGTTCTTACGCATTCCTGCAGTCTTTTGCCGAAAACCTCTTTCAGGTTTCTCCGAATTCTCTTCCTATACAGCTACGCAGTTACTGGATTCCCACCACTATCCCCGCCCTCAAGCAAGCAGGACGCCCCAGCTGATCCCTAAGAACAGACTAGATGGGTTTTTTACATCAATGGCTAGTGATAAAGAAAACAAAACAGAGGAAAAATGGCTCCCTAAGAACAGGTGAGCCAAACGAATGCCCTTTCATTATTAGGGTTATGGTGGTCAGTATAACACGTTACTGCACTGTAGCCATAAGCAACTAGGTTGAATCATATGAGATTGCCGTTTTTAGTGCATGAAAATACTGGAGCATTGGCAACTTCATATGGTTCAGTCTAATTTAACACTCTCAGCACGGCATTTTACTAAAGTTTTCATGCAAGATGAAAGTCTTCATTAATACATTAAAAAGTGACACAAGGCTGTAAAAGACTCCCTTCGGCTGAAATGAAGAGACCCATTTACTGAGAACTGAGTACAAGGACAGGTTTAAAATTCTGCACTACATCCGAAAAAACCACTGTGTTAACTACACCACAGAAATCTGGTTCCAAGAGTTCAAGTGAAGAAGACCGGGCTGAGTGCAAACTTGAACATGCACCCTCCCGGCTCCAGCCAGGCCACGGCCCCGCCTCTGGGCCAGAATCACCTGTGGCTCCAGGTCCATTTCTCATGTCACCGCCTCCAGGAAGGCTTCCCTCCCCCTGCTGGCTGCAGCCACAGCCCCTCTCTCCACCCCCGTTTGCTTCCTTCCCTGTCATAAGCATGTCCTGCTTGG
The DNA here is from genome assembly GCA_025583905.1 of Ia io. Taxonomy (NCBI): domain Eukaryota; kingdom Metazoa; phylum Chordata; class Mammalia; order Chiroptera; family Vespertilionidae; genus Ia; species Ia io. The sequence continues at coordinate 931,465 of JAJQQW010000012.1, read as the reverse complement.
TGCCTGTGGTCTTCCAGCTCTGTGAAGTGGCAGTCCTGATAAAGGGAGGAGTTCTGAGGAGCAGACCTGTGACATGTGAAGACTGAAAAGCCACCCAGGACTTTCACATAAAGCCCAGGAGAAGCCAGATGCACGTCGGCCGGGTCCTGTGGAGACGCATGCCGTAGGGAAAGCAGCAGAGTGCGCACGGCTCGCGGGGATGAGGAGGCCAGGCAGGGCCCGGCACGCGGCCATGAGAAGGTAGGGGCCAGGGGACTGGTGGCTTCCCCTTGGCTTTGGAAAGGCGCTGGGGAGGGGCCTGTGCCACAGAAAAGGTGGGGCCGTGAAAGGGAGGACTCGGCTCGACGTTAAAAGCAAAGGTAAAGATGAACTTGTGACTGGCGCTGCCCTCCTCCTGCCACTGCCTCTGGTCAGGTAAACACAGGTGTGAATCATGTGGCTGCATAGCCAGGTCACTGCCACCCAGGACAGCTGGCTACACCCAGAGGTGAGGTAGTCCACCTGGGGGTCAGTGAGCTCTTAAGAATAAGGAGAGCCCTGGCCGGTTTGGCTCAGTGGATAGCGCATCGGCCTGCAGACTGAAGGGTCCCAGGTTCGATTCCGGCCAAGGGCACAGGCCTGGGTTGCGGGCTCGATCCCCAGTGGGGGGCGTGCAGGAAGCAGCTGATCAATGACTCTCTCATCATTGATGTTTCTATCTCTCTGTCCCTCTCCCTTTCTCTCTGAAATCAATAAAAATATATTTTTTTTAAAAGAAGAATAAGGAGAGAAAAGATAGTTCCTGGCAAAAAAAAAAAGTCTCATCCACAGCCTGCACTCTAATAATATCATCGGAATTAAAATACAAATTATCCTCCAAAACCTGAAAGGCTGTGTGAGGACAAAGGTCTGTACTTAACGGAGAGTCAAAGGGCAAAAGGAGGGTTGGTGGGGAGAAGACACAGGAACTGGATCATGGCTCACAGAACAAATAACAATGAAAGCCATCTCACACAGAACAGGTACTTCTTAGCAAAATGCAGTCCAAACAACAGGAAGGTGAAGACCAGGGTAAGTGGGTTTCTTGCATTCAGGAGGTTGACAACTCAAATTCTATATGAACACATACAAACGCGTGAGCGTGTACGCCTGTACCTCACCTAGTCGGTGCAGAGCAGTAAAGACGCTAGGCCGGTGTCGGATCCAGTCCGCCCTGCACAGCACTGACCCTCCTCCGGCCTGCTCCCCCGGCTGCAGGCTCCTCGCCTGCACAAGGAGCCCACTGAGCAGAACAGCTCACAAGTTTGCTAGGGACCCATCTCTTGGTCTGCACATGCTTCCTGGCAACACACATCGCAATTACTAAAGAGTCTCAGGTAGAGAAGATATAAGACTGCCCAGCAGGTGCTCTCTAATCCAGGTCTCTCATCTGCCGTTTACAACATCTACCCCCGGCGACTCACAAGGCACCAATAAAACCAAGTGGCTTTCCACCAGGAAGGGCGCTGCACTGGCTGCCACGCCAGGTCTCACACGACGCGACGAACGGCCGACATCGTGCAAGTGTCAGCTAGAGCGCAGCGTTTCCCAAGGAGGGCAGCCACCTGGAGACGGCGGCTCACACCTAGAGCAGCGGTCGCCAGCGGTGGTCCGCGGACCGGTGGTCCGTGAGGTCCGAAAGGTCGGCGACCGCTAATCTAAGGGTTCTAAGTTTTCTACCAGAGCGCGTTTCTCTCCCAGGGAGGAAGGGCAGATGTGACGCATCCATTTTTATCAAATAAATTCCGTTTCATCTTCTGAAACTCAAAGGAGACAGCAGGAGCTGGGGGCAGGGCGGAGAGAGTGCCCGCGTAGAGACAAGTCTAAGTACATGCTGTTTTGGAAGACAAATCCCAACGCCATAGGCCGTCAAATACTTTGACAATGAAAACTCCGGCATGCTTTTGAAGAAAGGAAGCCCCTTGGATTTTACAAACCTGTGGGTTATCCATGTACCACACAAAACTATCTTCTCTGGTATCCAGTATGAAGTACCTTCGAAGAAATTTACCACTATTTTCATTTTCTTCGATGTCTAGAAAACCACAAATGCGATTCTGACGATCCACATAAGGCATTTCTGAGCTTGCACATCACACTGTAAGACAAAAACACCAAGGGTCAGTATTTCTCCGTGGACTGTGAGGATACGCTGTGCTATGGTAGGATTTGTTCAACCCCCTTCCGGCACCAGGTGGGAGCCGGTCCAGGTGAGCACACAAAGCCTGGGCAGTCACTTCCAAAGTCAGGGGATCGTGAGTGGCCGCGAAGGGCGCTGTTCTCACTGAGAGGACGGAGGCTGTGCGCCTCACCTGAGGAACGCACAGTACTTCCTTTTCCCTAAACACACCCAAGTGGGCCAAAGACTCAGCCACCCCAACTTGCATTTCCTCACTTGTAAGCCAGGAGCGTCTCCCTTTCAGACTGCTCCAGGATATTTGTAAACACACAAACAACAGTGGCGAACTCCCACTGGCCGCTTACTGTACGCTGGGCTCTGCGCTGCTTCTCACGCACTTTCTCATTTGATCCTCAAAGTGATCGGAGTACCACCATCTTTCCCATTTCAGACCAGAAACTTACCACCGGGGAGGAAGTGCTTTCCCAAGACTAGAGAACTAGTAGGAAACGACCAAAACGTGACCCAGATCCTTGGCCTCTACGGCTTGTATTTAATCTCTACACCACCCTGCCTCTCCAAAGCCTTTCAATTCTTAAAACTAAAACGAATCAAAACAAAGCCAGCGACCATCATGAAGAGAGAAGCAGGCACGACGTGCCTCCTGATGGAATGCAGCATCGCCGATGACGTGAACACACTGTAACCAAGAGTAAGCTGTCACCTGGATCTCTCACCAGGTCTCTTGAGCTCCCTTTTCCCAACTACCGATCGACAGGACATGAAGGACACCGAGGAACCCAATAAACTGGATTCATCACCAAAGCCACACTGGGAAAGGCCAGGACACAGAGCCCAGTTTCTTCAGCAAAACTATGGCTACAGGGAAAGGGAGAGAGAGACTTCGGAGACACGGCGTACTGTGGTTCTGAGGGGCTGGCACTGCTCTTGTACTGATGAACGTGAAAACCAGGACTTGGGTTAAAAACAGTGCTGACAGTCATTTTCTCTAGAAACGAGCGAGGGCTCCTTCCTGGTGTGCCTGGCGCCTGTGTACCAGCACCTCTGGGCAGCAGAATGGATTTCTCTAACTGGCTCTGCGTTAAAGGCTCAGGAAGGTTTAACTCAGTGAAAACTCCGTTAGGATGAACAGACTTGCACTACTTGATTTCCAGATTTACAATAAAGCCACAGCAATAAAGACAGGGTCGGGTTGGTGAGGAGATAGCTCTAATAAATCAATAAAGACAGGGGAGGGCTGGTGAGAAGACAGCGCTAATAAATCAATAAAGACAGGGGAGGGCTGGTGAGAAGATAGCGCTAACAAATCAATAAAACCGAAGAGCACCCAGAAACAGAACCACACGTGTGCTGTCAATATTTTCAACAAAGATGCCAAGGAGTTCCACCAGGGAAGGACGGTCTTTCAGCGAGTGGCGCTGAAACCACCCGCTGTCCGTGTGAAATAAATTAGCTCGAAATGGTCAGGGCTCTGCCGTAAAGGCTGCAGCAGGAAAGCTTCCCAGAAACACCAGGAGCAAGTCTGCAGGACCCTGTGCGGGGCCAGACGCCTCAGACAACATGCGAGGAGCTGGGCCAGGTGACGGCTCCTACACTGGAGGGAGTTAAAGTTAAGAGCTTCTCTTGGAAGGAAACACTAAGAAATTAAAGGAAAAAAGGAAGAAAAAATAAATAAATAAACAAATAAATAAATAAATCCAAAGACAAGCCACAGATGGGAGAAAATAATCCAGTACACTTATCCTCAAAGTGACCGATATCCAAGAACAAGCAAAGAACTTTTATTATAATTCAATAACAAAGCAACCAACCAAATAGAAAAATGGGCAAAAAACATGAAGACAAGCCAACAAAGAAATATATCTATATATGGTAAATCAGCACATAAAAAGATGATCATCATTACTCAGGAAGGTATTGCAAAGAAACACCGTAAGATGCCACCACATACCTACTAGAATGGCTAAAACAAACAAAAAACACCTAAAAACAAACAAACAAAAAACCTGACACTACCAAATGCTGACAAGCATCAACAAATGAACACTCTCGCATACACTGATGGAGGGAATGCAAAATGATTCAACACCCTGGGAATACAGTTTGGCAGATTCTTATAAAGTTACACATATTCTTACGATATGACCCAGCAATCCCACTCTTAGGTATCTATCCATGTGAATCAAAAGCTTATATTCACACAAAAAAACCTGCATGGAAATGTTTATAGCAACATTGTCCACAACTGGCAAAAGCACAAACACCCCAAATGTCACTCCATCTGGTGAATGAATGAACTCTGGTACGCCCTAGACAATGAAATACTATTCAGCAACATAAAGGACCAAGCGACTGATACACACCACATGGGTAAATCTCAAATGTCCTTTGCTAAGTGAAAGCAGCCAGACCAAAAAAAAAAAAAAAAAAGAAAGAAAGAAAGAAATTGGGACAGCTCATAGCTCAGCAGGTGGAGGGAGGGGGTGACTTTAAGGGTGAGTCCTTCCCTACTGACCTGTGTGTTTCTCTGCTGGAAATACAGGCTCCAGGAGAGCAGGGACTTGCGTTTCTGTTTACAAGTGCTTTTCTAATGCCTAAAACAGCTGCTGGCACATGGGAGGCACTCAGTAACAATTTGTTGAGTGAAGTATTAAGAAACCCATAATTACTGCAACTAATCTGAATGTTTAATTTTCCAAAAACAAACTTGCGTTTTCCTCATCAGACAAGAAATCATTCAGCCGATTTATTGGACTGGTTTGTTTAGATGACAGAAGGAAAAAGGTTCAAACACTGTATTTCTGTTGGGATTTGTATCGTTTTTAGTGAAGTTAGTATGAGGCAAGAATAGATAAAATTATATGATTAACCCTTTGCACTCGCTTGCTTTTTTCTCGATTCCTGCTACTGATGCTAACCGTGTCGAGTGACACTCGAAATCCGAGTGCAAAAGGTTAAAACCTCCCCAATATTTATCCTTCAGCATTACTTATGCTCTAACATATCCTACATAATAAAAGGCTAATATGCAAATTGTCCCCTCGACTGGGAGTTCGACTGGGAGTTCGACCGGGGCGCAGGGCCGGCCAATGGCCCATGGCCCCTCCCTCCGGCCAGCCCGGCCTGATTGGCGCAGGCCACCAGACCCCACCTGTGCACAAATTCGTGCACCAAGCCTCTAGTGATTAGATAATACAACCAGCAATAAATTAACAAACTCGTAGTTAATACTTCATCAGTCAGGAACCAGGAAGTAAGCCAAAAAATGAAAACCAAACCAAAGCCAGAGGCAGAAAAGGAAAAGGAAGGAGTTAAGTTCTGCAGAGAGAGACCTGGTTAGGCCCCAGGACCTTGCTACTGTTAACTGGATGTTGGGGAGACCGTCCTGATTCTCCCCAAACTGCTGACAAACACACAGCTGAGCATGTATGGACATCGGGACCAAACCTCTGGGGAGCCCACACGGACACCTCCACAGACCTCTGGGCTCCAGCACCCTGACCAATGCCTCCCCATCGTCCCACACCATACAAGCAGCTGACAGAGAGAGAGGGAGCACTCAGTCTTCCAAGTCTTCGGGGAGAACACAGGGAACGGAGGGGTACTCACCGCAAACAGGGGCAGGGGACACCCAAGAGCAGCATTCGCGAGAGGAGAAGGGCTACAAGGAGAGTCCGGCACCTCGTTCTCCAGCTCAGTGTCTGCGCAGGAAACGCGGGGCCAGGAAGGGGGCCGACGGGAGCAGCCTGCAGGCCACCGTTCGGCGTCACGAGGAAATGAGTGTCAGTGGGTTCCGTGGAAGCTGCAGGAGGTAACCCACTGGGGCTATCTCGCCGGCATGAACAAAGCCTGGCTGCACGAGAACATACCCCAGCCACCTCGGCACACGTGCTCAGGAGCCAGGGGAGGGCTGACAGGCAGGGACCAGGAGGAGTGCAGGTAGCAAATGTCAGGCCTGGGAACTCTGGGCGAGGGCGCTCCCTGCACAATCTCACCAAAGTCCCGTGTGGACTCCTGTCAGAGGACCCTGGCTGCCACTGCTAAATAAGAGAGCTTTATTCTTTTAAATATTTCAGAGAGTAAGAGAGAGGGAGGGAGAGAAACGTGGATGAGAATCATTCATCGGCTGCCTCCTGCATGCCCCCTACTGGGGATCAAGACCGCAACCCAGGCACGTGCCCTGACTGGGAATCGAACCGTGACCTCCTGGTTCATAGGTCGGCGCTCAGCCACTGAGCCACCACGACCAGGCACTAAGAGAGCTCTGATACTCCCAGCTCAGAAATGCTGAACTTTCACTGCTCCTTCCGACCAGTCCCCGTCCAAGAGATCCCAGAGGAGGGCCAAGAAGGCCCTGTCCGGGCACACCACAACCCCGCCCCACCCAAGGGCTCCTGCAGCAAGTGGCCCAACCCTGGGTAAGTCAGGGAGAACAGCTTCACACTGCATAGGAGACTGAAGGCTTAACCGGAAACAGGCTAAGCTGGAGCTTTTAACAGCTGCACATGCGGAAAAGCGATCATATGCCCATGATGCCATGAGGCAGGAGCGAGGGGGAGAGGGACACCCCACAAAGCACAATGAAAAGCGGTGGGTGTCGGGAAAGACTGGTGTGTGTGGATGTGTGCGCGCACGCGTGCGTTCTCAACAGCGGCGACATTCGGAGCAGCACCACTGCCCTGGGAGGGGAGGGCACACCGGGCCCAGGGCTCCCTGGGGACCTGTCCTGGGTGAGCCATGAGCCGCTGCTCCCACGTCCCCTGGGGGCACGTCCCCTCAGTGCCCGTGGCCAGCCTTTCTCAGGAAGAGGGCCGGCGGACCCAGAACCCAGAACCGGGCTCCATGGCTCCCTCGCCAAGTCTAAGCCACATGAAGGGGTGCAACCACAACTGCTGGAGGGCACCCCTGCCAGACTGACGCGGCAGATGCGGATTCCAGGGCTCCCCGTAGGAAAAAATACTTCAGACCCTCAGACTTACTCACAGACTTAAGGAGACCCTAAATGACCGATTTCCTCTCACGTTCAACAGAGATTCCAGCTCAAAAAAGCTTACGCTATAAACCCCCCAAACACTATCTTGCTGAATCCACGCACTCCGTCTAAGCAAAAGGCTCACCAAACACACAGCAGGCGTGTTTGCTCAAGTATCGTCCAGGAATTACCAGGTCGGTCATACATTCTATCACACAGGAGCTTCTAGGAGAAATATCACTTAAAGCTCAAATGGCTTAGCGTCACTCTACGCATAACAGGGTCCTATGGCTGTAACAACTACCAACAGGAATTTTGAGTTTTAAATAAAAACACCCCCTATTTTTATGTTCCTAAAAATAACTAAGCATTATAGACAAGCATCTGCAGCGACCCATGTGCCTGCCTGAAGAACCTGCTTCTGATACTGCATCAGTTTCCAAATGTGTCCTCACAAATGGTCAGAAGAATGAAAACTAACGTTAGTATTTACCTCCTGCCAAAGTCATTTTATTGTATCATTGGAGATCTGAATGAGAGGAGTCACCTTGAGATGTAACAGGGAATTCTAACATTACCAAGAGTCAAGGCTCCAGCAGGTGAAACGGTGCTGGTGGATGACCTGCTCCCGGGGAGGCAGTTACTGCTCTAACGCCTGAGCGTTTCTACCAGTAAAAGCAGAGTATGAGTAACTATGGTCACAGCTGAATAATCACTATTCTATTCAGAAAACCATTATCTTCCCCACTCTTTGCTGTTGTTGCTAATCCTCACCCTAGGGTATTTTCCCATTGATTTTTTAGAGAGTAAACGGGGGTGAGAGGGAGGGAGAGGAAGGAAAGGAGAGAGGGGGGAGGGGGGGAAAGAGAGCGAGAGAGGAACCGCTGAGAGACACATCCTCCCGCACACGCCCCAACGGGGGCTTGGGATCGAACCTGCAACCACAAGGGTACCTGCCCTTGACCAGGAATCAAACCTGCGACCCTCTGGTGTGTGGGCAATAGCTCTAACCACTCAGCCCACCGACCAGGGCCTTTCCCATTCTTAAATGGCAGAGGTATTTAACTAAGAACAAAAAGTAATGCCTGGCCAGCCAGGCTCAGCGGTTGAGCATCAACCCATGAACCAGGGGGTCACTGGTACAATTCCGGGCCGGGGCCCGGGCCCAGGTTGCCGGCTCGATCCCCAGTGGCGGGCGTGCAGGAGGCAGCAGATCCATGATTCTCTCTCATCACTGATGCTTCTCTCTCTCCCTCTCCCTTCCTCTCTGAAATCAATAAAAAATAAAAATAAAAATACGTTTTTTAAAGAGAGCAACTGTTTAACACCAAGCAGTGTTTCCGTGGCAAATTCGGACTTACATGGTTCCAGTACATTAGCTCACAGACTTCATCCTGGGCTCTACGTTACCAGGGCGTCAAAGTAACGGGCTTTTGCAGCGTGACGTAAGGCCTTCCTTTTTCAAGCCGCATCGGATGTTCCTGGGGCAGAGCGCCCGTGAGAGCATGCGATGCCCCATCTCCCTCGAGGCCTTCCCTCGGAGCCTCCCACCACCAAGCCCGGCACGGGAACCGAACCACCAGGAAGGGGGCCGCGGTTCCGGCCCGACAGCCCGGCTCTGCTCCCCGCCGGCCACTTCTACGGACGGCCTTCCGCGCCCTTGGGCGCCCATCCGGTCCGCGGTCCGGCCCGCGGCCACCGCGCAGGTGGGTCCAGCCTGTCCCCGCGGGGCGCTACCAGCCAGGCAGCGGGGCCCGACGCCGCTCCCCGGGCCGCTCAGCGCCTCCCCGGGCAGGCCCTCCGAGCTCCGCCCGGGACCACGAACCGACCACGGCCGCCCCGCTCGCTCCGCCACCCCGCGTGGGCGCACCCGCATTCGGACTGCATTCCCGTGGGCAGCTGTGGCCCTTCAGAAAAGGGGGTTCAACAAACTCTATTTTTGGGGTGGGGGGGCCCTAGCCTGTTAAGGTGGAGATTTGCGAATGTCACAGGCATTTCCGTCCGAAAGAATCGCACCCCTTTTTGAAGGAACTCCAGCCCCCCAGTGGCCAAGGGCCACCGTCTCACAAAAGGGTCTCCTCAACGTTTTCCGGGATCCCACGGGCCGCCCGTCCCCGCCGCGAACCCGCGGGGAGAGGGTTCCAGGGAGGAAGCGAACGCGGGGCCGCGCCCGCTGAGCACGGGCGGCGGGGACCGTCCGGGAGGAGCCGGGGCCCCGGCCTGCTCCGCCCGCCTCCGCCCCCGCGCGCCCGGGCGGGCCCCTCCCCGCCGCCGCCGCCGCCGCCGCCTGGGCCGCAGGTGCGAAGGTGACGCCCTCAAACCGCGCGGTTCCCGGGCGCGGGGCGCGGGGCGCGGGGCGGGGGCCCGGCGCGCCCCGCAGGGCGAGCTTCGCCCTGAAGCCCGGACCCGCCGCCCGAAGGGGGGCCCGCGGCGCAGCGCGGGGGCCGGGCCGGCGGGGGCTCCGGGCAGCGGCCGGAGAGCCGGAGCGGGGCCGCGCGGCGGGAGAAGGGCGCGGCCGCGCTGGGTGGCGCCCCCGGGAAGCTGGTCCCCCCGAGGCCCCCGCCCTCGCCGCCCGGACGCCCGGAGGTCGCACGACAACGAGGCGCCGCGGGGACAGGACCCGCCCTCCCGCCCGGCCGGTCCCGGCGCAGGTGAGCGCCCGCGGCCTCGCCCAGGTGCGGGGCGCGCGCCAGGGGAGAGGCCGCCGCCCGCCGCCCGCCGCCCGCCGCCCGCACTCACCAGCGCCGCGGGCCCCTCGGCGGACCGCGGCCGCCTCCTGCTCCTCCGCCGGCGCGGCGCTCCCGGGCCCCGCCTCGCCCCCGCCCGGCACGCCGCGCTCCTCACGCCGGCGCTCCGCGGCCTCCGCCCGGATCCCCGCACCGGCCCGGCCGCGCTCCCAGCGGCGCCGACTGCCCGAGCGGCGCCCACGACGGCCCCTGCGCACTGCGCACGCGCGCCGCGCCGCCGCGGCCCCCAGACGGCGGCCGAGATTGCCGAGCGGGCCCTCCCCGGCCACGAGACTACAATTCCCGGCAGGCCCCGCGCGGCTCGGCGGGCCGGGTATCCGGTGTCTTCCTGGTTCCCGGGGAGGAGGCTTCGGGCCCGTCGGGGCGGGTCGCGCGCAGAGCTCTAGGCCCCTGCGCGGCGGAGCATCCTGGGATTCGTAGTTTTCGACCACAAGGGGCTTGGCTCGGGGGCGGGACTCCGGATTCTCGGGTGTCGTCGCCTGGAAAAGGGCTGCGCGGCACCGGGTTCCCTCCGGGCAGGCTCGCTGTCTGCGGGCCGTCTGTCTGCCGGCCGTCTGTCTGCCGGCCGTCTGTCTGCCGGCCGTCTGTCTGCGGGCCGTCTGTCTGCGGGCCGTCTGTCTGCGGGCCGTCTGTCTGCGGGCCGTCTGTCTGCCGGCCGTCTGTCTGCGGGCCGTCTGTCTGCCGGCCGTCTGTCTGCGGGCCGTCTGTCTGCCGGCCGTCTGTCTGCGGGCCGTCTGTCTGCCGGCCGTCTGTCTGCCGGCCGTCTGTCTGCGGGCCGTCTGTCTGCCGGCCGTCTGTCTGCCGGCCGTCTGTCTGCGGGCCGTCTGTCTGCCGGCCGTCTGTCTGCGGGCCGTCTGTCTGCCGGCCGGCCCATCGCCAGTGCAGCAGGCGCAAACGCAGGCTGTGGCGGGACCCGCAGACCGTGCTGCTCAGCTCCGCGCGCCAGTTGTGCGCCCTCAGCTTTCCCACCTGGAACCGTAGCTGCACCTCCTACCCGTGGGACCCGGGCCTACGGGACACTTGAAGGGCCAGTTGGAAGGCTCTCAGAAAAGGCGGGGATAACCATGTCTTTTCGTACGTATTTATTCACAGTTCACACCTCTGCCGAGCACCTGCTCTGTGCCACGTCCCGTGGTGGGCTCTAGGCCTACACGTGAGAACGGGGCCTTCGCGGAGCCGCCGTCCGTCCGTCCGTAAGGGGAGCCAGGCCTGGAGGTAATTACAGGTGTTGGTGCAGGAAGCAGCTGGGCAAGTGAGAGAGAGAGTGGGGGAGGAGAGGCTCTGCAGTGGGGCGGTCAGTGAAGGCTCTCTGAGGAGCTGATACTTGAGCTGGAACCTGAAAAATGAGAATTATTCAGCCAGGCCAAGGGCTGGGAAAGAATGACATGCCGTGCCCTTCACGGTGCACGGCACACACCGGGCTCCCGGGCCCTGTTTGTGCTGTGTGTCCCCCTTCCTTCCCTTCCCCTGCGCAGCCTTAGACCACATCCTTCCCGCTTCACATGGGTATCACTCGGTTCAGGACATCCTTCCTCTAGGAAGACGTGCAGGAGACCAATCAATGCCCGGCAGGAGGACACGCTGCGGCGGCCAGGACAGAAGGTGCAAGTCAAATGCCACAGCCTGTGGCGTGGCGGGAACGCTCACTGGGTAGCCCCTCCTGTAGTTGGGGACTGGGTTAAAAGTCTGGGCCCGCCTGGCCAGCGTGGCTCAGGGGTTGAGCATCGACCTATGAATCGGAGGTCATGGTTCAATTCCCCGGCCAGGGCACATGCCCAGGTTGCAGGCTCGATCCCCAGTAGGAGGCATGCAGGAGGCAGCCTATCCATGATTCTCTCTCATCATTGATGTTTCTATCTCTCCCTCTCCCTTCCTCTCTGAAATCAATAGAAATATATTTTTTTAAAAAAATAAAAGTCTGGGCCCTCCGCCTGGGCCTCCTGACTCGATTCCATTCATGAGGCAGAAAATCAGATTTGGAGTGTCTTTATTAGGATCCTAAAGGAAACTTCGACTTGATCTCCTCTGAATCCATAGGAAGTGGAAGACAGCCGAAGACTTACCTGCGGAGACTTACCTGCGTGACCGTAGCAGCTCGTGGCACCTCGCTGTACTGGCCCTTAGCGACCAGCTGCTCACCTCACAGCGTGTTCAGAGCCCCGTGCACGGATGGCAGTGAAAACACCTCGCAAGCTTCAGGGAAGGCTCCGGTCCCGGCTTTTACAGACTCCCACCTTCAACATTCCCAAGACCACTCACTGGTCCGTTTTCTTTCGGGAAACCCTGGTCGTGTGGCCCTGCAGACACGTGTCTCCTCCAGGCCTCCTGTCCTCACCTGCTCGCCAGGTGAAAGTGTTTGGTTTCACCACCGTTTGTGAGCTGCCCAGAGCACTCTTCCCTCTGGTCCACAGTGGCCTTTGGGGTTTTGGGTTTTTTAAAATATATTTTATTGATTTTTTTACAGAGAGGAAGGGAGAGGGATAGAGAGCTAGAAACATCGATGAGAGAGAAACATCGATCAGCTGCCTCTTGCACACCCCCTACTGGGGATGTGCCTGCAACCAAGGTACATGCCCCTGACCGGAATCGAACCTGGGACCCTTCAGTCCGCAGGCCGACGCTCTATCCACCGAGCCAAACCGGCTAGGGCTTGTTTTGTTTTTTAATTAAATGTATTTTTATTGGTGTCAGGGAGGAAGGGAGAGGGAGAGAGCGAGAGAAACATCAATGTGAGAGAGAATCACGGATCGGCTACCTCCTGCACGCCCCACACTGGGGATTGAGCCCACAACCCTGGGCATGTGCCCGATTGGGAAATGAACTGTGACCTCCTGGTTCATAGGTCAACGCTCAACCACTGAGCCATGCCAGCTGGGCTGGGCAAAGTTTGTTGTCGTTGTTGTTGTTTTTAACTGAATGTGTGGCTACCGTTTAAAAGTAGGGAAATATCACATAAAAACCCAAATGTCACCTGCCTGATCCTCTAAACATCTGAGCTTGCCTTTCCTAGCTAGAAGTTCTAGAAGGGGTCTCCACCTCAGGAATTCTAGAAGATTCTAGATGGGATATTTGGGACATACTTAAAATGAAAAAAAAAAATCCCTTGTTTTTCTGAAATTCAAATGCAACGTCTTGTGTTTGATCTGAAAACCGTCTTAGAGATCAGCCCACAGGGGCAGAGGGTCTCTCACGCCCTCGGGAATCGGAGTCCTCCTCGATCTTCTCATTTGGCATTATTAACTGAGGGCTTTTAAATTCTCCCTTTGCTTGTGTTGCCCAGCAAACCCCAAAGGCTGTTTGACATTGAGAGCCACTTGTATAGACAGCGAGGGGAGCCAGAGATGGGACTCAGGTGAGGCTGCAGAGTTAGGGTTAGGGTTAGGGTTAGGGTTAGGGTTAGGGTTAGGGCTGCAGTGTAAGCAGGCCTTGGGGACAGCCTCCTGGGAGGAGGACTTGGGATCAGCCAATAAATGCAGCAACAAAAAATAACAATCCTCTTTGGGCTTCTCTCTCCTCCTGCCTTGTTTGGATGGAGAGGTTCGTTACGTAACCGTGCTTTCTTAAGTCTGTGGAATATTCCCTTGTTGAAATGACAGCCTGGGAGCCAACCAAGAACATTCAGGACCCACAGGCAGCGCCGAGGAATTCTGGAATGTTCCACGGAGACTGGTCATCTGAGGAAAATGGTGAGGAGTTTGAAGTCCGGAATCTGCGTTTACATTTATTTATTTTCATTTTTAAAATATATTTTTATTGATTTCAGAGAGGAAGGGAGAGAGAGAGAAACGTCACTGCCCAGCAAACCCCAAAGGCTGTTTGACATTGAGAGCCACGTGTATAGACAGCGAGGGGAGCCAGAGATGGGACTCAGGTGAGGCTGCAGAGTTAGGGTTAGGGTTAGGGTTAGGGTTAGGGTTAGGGCTGCAGTGTAAGCAGGCCTTGGGGACAGCCTCCTGGGAGGAGGACTTGGGATCAGCCAATAAATGCAGCAACAAAAAATAACAATCCTCTTTGGGCTTCTCTCTCCTCCTGCCTTGTTTGGATGGAGAGGTTCGTTACGTAACCGTGCTTTCTTAAGTCTGTGGAATATTCCCTTGTTGAAATGACAGCCTGGGAGCCAACCAAGAACATTCAGGACCCACAGGCAGCGCCGAGGAATTCTGGAATGTTCCACGGAGACTGGTCATCTGAGGAAAATGGTGAGGAGTCTGAAGTCCGGAATCTGCGTTTACATTTATTTATTCATTTATTTTAAAATATATTTTTATTGATTTCAGAGAGGAAGGGAGAGAGAGAGAAACGTCACTGATGAGAGAGAGTCATTGATTGGCTGCCTCCTGCACGCCCTGCGCTGGGGATCGAGCTCACAACTGTTGACCTCCTGGTTCCTGGGCAGACCCTCAGCCACGGAGCCACACTGGCCAGGCTGCCATTTACCTTTATTTTATTTTTTTTTAATATATTTTATTGATTTTTTACAGAGGGGAAGGGAGAGGAATAGAGAGTTAGAAACATCGATCAGCTGCCTCCTGCACACTCCCTACGGGATGTGCCCGCAACCAAGGTACATGCCCTTGACCGGAATCGAACCTGGGACCTTTCAGTCCGCAGACCGACGCTCTATCCACAAGCCAAACCGGTTTCGGCTGCCATTGACCTTTAAACTGTCGCGGCGTCCCAGCGCCAGGCCCCGCGTGTAGGCCACTTTGAAGCTCACTCAGCCCTTCTCCGTCAAGTGTGGAGAGGGCGTGTGACGGCCCAGGGTCGCACAGGAAGGTGCTGAGCACAGTGGCCCCTCGAATATTTGACCTCCCGCCCAGCGTCATCGCATCCTGTCTCCCTGCCCTGCTTGCTTTCTCTCCCCTTTGCGATGATCACCCCCTCACACACCCTTTACCTGACTTTCTGCTCGCCTCACTCCAGTGTAACCTACACACACACACACACACACACACACACACACACACACACACACGCACTGTCTCTGTTTTGCTCATCACTGTTCTCAGAGCCCAGAACAGAAATGCCTGTTCAGTGATGAATGCCACCAGCCCCGTTAGGAACGGGGTCAGAGCCCGAAGTCAAGGAGAGGAGCACCTCCAGACCTAATTCCCCGCCACACACACACCTGTTCCTGTGACCGGAACACACGGTCCAATGACTCAGCCAAAGGACCACGACTCGGATGATTTTATGGGAAGGAACGTGATTGGGAGCCAGCAAAGGAGGAACATCAGCAGAGGGTCCCCGAACAAAGGGATGGATTCGTCTTTACGCAGGGAAATCCATGCATAAACATCAAGGCAAACCTCATCGTCACATGTGTAGGTGGAGACCTCTGTGCCTGCGAACATGCCTACACATATATCACATGGTCAAAAATGGCGAACAGCCTGGCTGGCTTGGCTCAGTGGTTGAGTGTTGACCCATGAACCATGAGGTCACGGTTTGGTTCCCGGTCAGGGTACATGCCCAGTTGCAGGCTTGATCCCCATTAGGGGGCCTAGAGGAGGCAGCCAGTCAATGATTCTCTCTCAGCATGGATGTCTCTCTCTCCCTCTCTCTCTCTCTCTCTCTCTCTCTCTCTCTCTCTCTCTCTCTCTCTCTCTCTCTCTCTCTCTCTCTCTCTCTCTCTGAAATCAATTTTAAAAAATTTTTTTTAACATGGCAAAACATCTCCAGCCCAGGGAGAGGACTGTAGTATGATAACGGGGGGCAGTGAGAAGGTCCACGAGGAGGTCAGTAGAGGGGCTCCCAGCCACGCAGACCAGCTGGGGGTTGAGCTGGACCAGGCCCTGGTCCTACAGCCTGGCCCTGTGGTCTCCCCAGGAAGACAGGCTGGCCGTTGTCGAGGTTAAGGATGGCGCAGGCAGGGAAAGGGCTTCACTGATCAGGCCTCAGACCTCCCGTCACCTCAGCAAATCACTGGGTGCTGTTCGCCCAGCTTCTAACAATCAGGATGAAGTGCGCGGTTCACAGGGGCCTCGACGCCAAGGTAGGAATTCCAGATGAAAGTTAGTCCACGGTGGGCTGCCGTCCAGGTGCCTGCCACACACGAACATACACACGTATGTTTCATGTAGGTATGACTTAAACACGAACCACACACTCTCTGGACCCAGCTTTCCCCTGTTCGTCCCCTGGAGAAACTGGGTAGCAGAGAGTTAGGAACAGCCCTTCCCTATTTTTCAGAGTAAAAATGAAAGCTGCTGGGAAGGGAACTCCGTGGGGCTGGCTGTCCAGTCAGAAGGCATCCGCCCGGCCCCCCAACATGCCCGGCTTCTGCCAAGGAGAGGAGGACGGGGCTCAGTCATTGCCACAGGTGGGCTGGGATTAGGTGACCTGCCCGGGATTGTCCCTCTGGAACTAATTTATAAAAATATTTTTATTGATTTCAGAGAGGAAAGGAGACAGAGAAACATCAATGATGAGAGAGAATCATGGGGCTGCCTCCTGCACGCCCCACACTGGGGATGGAGCCCACAACTCCGCAGGTGCCCTGACCGGGACTCGAACCCTGACCTCCTGGTTCCTAGGTGGCCGCTCAACCCCTGAGCCCCGCCCCCGGGCCGTCTTGACCTCAGTTACGTTTCATCTAAGCTCTAAGGTGGGAGGACCCCTGGGGACTTCCCTAGGAGACGGGGCTCGGGGGAAGGCCTCAGCATGTCCCCAGGACCTGAAGGGCTGAGGGACCTCACCTGCCATTCTCAATCAGCTTTTTGTTTGTTTTGTTAATCCTCACCCGAGGCTATTTTTCCAATGATTTTTAGGGAGAGTGGAAAAGACAGAGAGAAACACCCATGTAAGAGAAACACATCCATACGTTGACCTCCTGCTGGAGCCCTGACCAGGGCCCTGGCCGGAGAGGAGGCTGCAAGGGAGGTGCTGCCCTGGACCCGAATCGAACCTGGGACCCTTCGGTCCGCAGGCCCACGTTCTGTCCACTCCGCCAAACCGGCTGGGGTCAACCGTCTCTTTAGAAACAACTTATTTTCACCTGAAAGCTGGGAGGCTTCCCCCTCCCCTCCCAGGACTCACACGGCCGCTCTGAAGATAGCCCCTCCTGCCGGGCGGTAAACGCGCCTTTGTCCCCGCCTTTGTCCCCCGTCCTCCCCGGCCCTTCAGCCCAACGAGGCGAGCAGGACCGCACAATGCCCGGCCTCCCGGGCCGCAGCTGTGAGAACCGGGCTCCCGGCTCCCATTCACCGCTCCCCGCCGCCCGCCCCTCCGGCCCAGGCCATCCCGCCCTCTGGCCTCGGCGGCTCTCCAGGGGCTGAAAGGGGGGCCAGGCCCCGACCCCGCCAAGGGCCGCACGCAGGTGCGCAGGGGCCTGGCCCAGAGCCTGCCCGGAGGGAGACTGGCACCGGCCCCAGGAGGAGGGAGGCTGCAGCGCCGCCTCTGCAGCAGCTCCTGGGCGCAATTTCCCTCCATAAAACAGAGCTTCGCCCTGACCACCTTCCCCCTTGACCGCCTCCCCCCCCCCACTGCAGGCCCCTGACAACCTCCCCCCCGCCCGCACTGTAGGCCCCTGACTGCTTCCCCTCACTGCAGGCTGCTCGGTGCAGGCTCCCCAGCTGGCTTCCCTGCCAGGTTCAAGTCCTAGAACCTCTTCAGGGAGGACCACTCCAGGGGCCTCAGGCCCTGCTGCCTGTGAGAATCATTGGGAGTCCGTTCTTTCTTCTTTCCCTCCCTTCCTTCCTTCCTTCCTTCCTTCCTATCCTTACCCAATAATATTTTTCCATTGACTTTTAGAGTGGAAGAGAGGGAAAGACAGAGAAACATGATGTGAGAGGAAGCACATCCATTGGTTGCTTCCTGCGTGAGCCCTGAGGCGGGGCAGGGGAGGAGCCTGCAACCGAGGTAGGCGGCCCTTAACCACAATCGAACCCGGGACCTTTCAGTCCACAGGTCGATACTCTATCCACTGAGCCAAACCGGTTAGGGCTCCTTTCATGTTTAAGTAAAACTGAAAAATAGTGTTATGGACTGAATGTTTGTGTTCCTCCCAAAACTCCCATATGTTGAAGTTCCCACCACCAATGTAACTGTGCTTGGAGACAGGCTTTTATGGAGGTAATAAGGGTTCAATGAGGTCATGGGGTGGGTCCCTAATCCAAGAGGATTAGTGTCCTTCTAAGAAGAGACTCCAGAGAGCTCACTCTCCTCCCTCCCCACAAACCCTGGGAAGACTGAGCCAGAAGGCAGCCGTCTGCAAGCCCAGAAACGGGTCTCCCCAGGAACGGAGAAGCAGGTCTCCCCAGGAACGGAATCAGCCGGGACCTTGATCTTGGACTTCCCAGCCGCCAGGATTGTGAGCAGTAAGTTTCTGTCTAAACTACCCCACGTGTGGCCTTTTGTTATAGCAGCCCAAGGGCTAAGACACGTGGGAAAGTCTGCAACTCTTTTTTTTTTTTAATCCTTTTCAGAGAGGAAGGGAGAGGGAGGGAGAGAGAGAGAGAGAGAGAAAACATCAATGATGAGAGAATCCCTGGGGATGGAGCCCGCAAACCGGGCATGTGCCCTGACCAGGAATCCAACTGTGACCTCCTGGTTCATACGTTGATGCTCAACCCCTGAGCCAGGCCGGCCGGCAAGTCTGCAACTCTTCAACATGAAGCCCCATGAGGTGTGGCCACTGCCAGCTCAGGGCGCACCGCTAACACCACAAAGGCTTCCCACGGCCACGGAATCACTCTTCAGATTCCACCGCCCTAGGTCAGGGTGCCCGACCTTGAATCTCCTGTCCACGGAGCCGCCCCCTCCATCACGCTGTCTTTGGGATCTGACTTCTGTCCAGCGCTCCGTCTGTGGGATGCGTCCGGGCCACGGCATGCTGTGATGGTCTGTTCCAGGGGTCCTCACACTTTTTAAACGGGCCCAGTTCACTGTCCCTCAGACCGTTGGAGGGCCGGACTATAGTTTAAAAAAAACTATGAACAAATTCCTATGCACACTGTACATATCTTATTTTGAAAAAAACAAAACGGCAAAAACACCCGCATGTGGCCCGTGGGCCGTAGTTTGAGGACGCCTGGCTCTGTTCTTTCTGTCGCTGTGTGACCTTTCACTTCGTGAGCGAGGTACCATTCATCTCTTCTCCTGTTGACGGGCACCAGGCGGGGGGGGGAGGGGGGGCTTTCTCTTGTTGCTTCCTCGGCCGGTCTCTGGTCCACAGCCCTTCCACGGTTCGAGCTTTTGGTCTAGGACCATCGGCATTGTTTACGTGACGGGGGTGGGGAACGCCTGGCCGAGGGGCCTGTCAGGTGCATGACGTTCATGGGGTCCGGCCGTGCCGCGGCGTGAGGGGTGAGTGAATGGAATGTTTGGCCAGATCCAGCAGGCTGCCTTTGCAGGGGATGGTTTGTCCAGCCTGCGGATGATGTCATAAATGTCCACAGGGCCCTTGGCAGGAACAAGGCGCCCCACCCCTGGTCGAGGACATCTGCTTGTGCAGAGAACTAAATGGCCACAGCTCTGTGACCTCCGCCCTGGCCCAGGGTGCTGTTTTGAGGGGCTGTTACTGGTGCCAGACAGGCCTGAGCCCCGGCCCCCCTCCCTCCCTCGCACCAGTGAGCCCCTCACTCCAGGGCTGGGATCTTCAGCTTCCTCGTTGGCGGGATGATCCCTCCGCGGCCCACAGGTGGTGAGGATGGGGCCCAGCGCGTAGCAGGTGCCGTCAGATGGTGCCCACCGCCCGTCGCCAGAGCCGTGTGCCCTCTGCCCCGCCCCGCCTCGTGCCTGGGTTCCCCACCTTCCCTTCCTGACAACAAGCAGGCCGCTCTCTGGAAGCTCTCCTGCGTGTCCTGAAATGCCCTCCTCCACTTCACTCTGGTGCCCGCGTGCCACCCCCCAGCCTGTTTGTTTTGGACATGGGAGGCCAGCTAGGGAGCGGCGGGCCTGCCCCTCCGGCTCCTCACAACAAAAGCTGCGCCTGACTCATGACTGGGAGAAGCCAGCACGTCCAAGCAGCGCCACAGACCCGTGGGCCGTGGGCTCCCCATGGGCAGGACAGCTGGCGGGGGGGGGGGGGGGGGGGTGCCCAGGCAGAGGGACGGGGACAGGTGCCTTTAAGCCACGCACGGGATTCAGGCTCTGTCCTGGAGAAATGAGAGGGGCCGCTGAAGGGGCTTTTTTTTACTTAAACTTGTTTTTAAAATATAGTTTTATTGATTTCAGGGGAAGGGAGACGGAGAGAGAGATAGAAACGTCAATGATGATAGAGAATCATGGATCAGCTGCCTCCTGCACACCCCACACTGGGGATCGAGCCCACAACCCGGGCCTGTGCCCTGACCAGGAATCAAACCATGATCTCCTGGTTCATGGGTAGATGTTCAACCCCTGAGCACGCACGCAGCCGGGTTTACCACGTCTTTAAGGCAATAAACAAAGTAGGGCCCTGACCGGTTTGGCTCAGTGGATAGAGCGTCGGCCTGCGGACTCAAGGGTCCCAGGTTCGATTCCAGTCAAGGGCATGTGCCTTGGTTGCGGGCACATCCCCAGTGGGGAGTGTGCAGGAGGCAGCTGATCGATGTTTCTCTCTCATCGATGTTTCTAGCTCTCTATCCCTCTCCCTTCCTCTCTGTAAAAAAATAAATAAAATATATTTAAAACAAACAAACAAAAAACACAAAGTAGGGACTTTGCTGATGGACACGCAGACGCGGTGGGCAAAGGGGAGCACCTCTGGGCAGACCCTGTGCCAGCTGCCACCCTGTCCCGGGCCGCTGCCTCATCTGGAGCTGACACGCCGCCAGGCTGCTCTCCGTTCGCAGGGGAGGACGCTGGAGCGCAGAGGAGCCAGCTCACGACCTTGCGCTCCCTCCCCTGCCCCCCCGCTCCCCACACCCCATGTCTCCCAGACACAGACGAGCACTGAGCTTAATGGACACACACACACACACACACACACACACACACACACACACGTTAACGGCAGGATCCCGCAAGCACAGGTCCCCAGTGGGTAAACCAAACAAAGCCTGCTCATCGGAACGAAGAGCAAGGACACGGAACCTGCAGGTGTCTGCATGCGTCCCTGGAAGCGCGGTGTCCCATGATGCAGGGGGGCAGGTGACTTCACTGCTTAGCACATCGGCTCAGCCTCACACACAAAGGAGCAAAGAACACGATTCTCGCCTTCAGCAAACAGCCCGTTGCTCGGTGCCCCGCGCCCCCGGGTGCGCACTGGCCCAGCTCACAGATGCCGACTATCCCCGGCGGCGGCGGGTCGTGGGCCAAAACCGAGGCCACAGTTAGAAACACGGAGCATTTTTTTTTTTGTTAGAGAGAGAAGAAGGGAGGGGGAGAGAGAGAGAAACATCGATGAGAGGGAATCATCATTGATCAGCTGCTTCCTGCACGCTCCCACTGGGGATCGAGCCTGCAACCCAGGCAGGTGCCCTGACCGGGAGTGGAACCAGCCACCTCTTGGTTCACAGGCCGACGCTCACCCCTGAGCCACACCGGCCCGGCAGGAACGCGGACAGCAGGCTGACGTTGTTATGACACGCACAGGCGCAGTCGGTGGGTCGTGTTTTGTAAACCTGTTTTTAAACGGCTCCCCGTGTCCCTCAGAGGTGGATGGGGGTGAAATAAAACCGGTCCCCACCACAGACGAGCATTGCTCTTGGCCTCAGAGGGACTCCTCGAGCGTGGTGGGCCCAGGCCGCGGTGGCCCAGTGGTTAGAGTCACGCCCTCGCCCCAAAGGGTCTCAGGTTTGATTCCCGGTCAGGGCACTGCCTGGGTTGCAGGTTTGGTTTCTGGCCCCAGTCGGAGCGCGAATGGGAAGCGACCAGTCCATGCGTCCCTCTCCCATCCATGTTTCTCCCTCCCTCCCTCCTTTCCTTCCATTCGCTCTAAAAATCAGTGGAAAAGAATAACCTCAGGTGAGAATTAACAACAACAAAGGTTGCCAGTTCGACGCCCAGTCAGGGCCGCGCCTGGACTGCGGGCTGTCCCCGGGACGGGGTGTGCGGGGTCAGCCCGACCTGCCGCTCCCCCTGCCCCTGGTGGGCTACCGATGGCCCCGGGCACGCGTCCTCGGGCACACACGCGTGCTACGACCCTCCGTGAACTCCTCCTAAACACAGGGGACCCACCGGGAGGAGCAACTGCCCAAAGCGCCCCGCCCTGGACCCCGCAGCCAAGTCCAGGAGGCGGGGGGGGGGGAGGCAGGGGGGGAGGGGGGGAGGGAGGAGGAGGGGGAGAGGGGGGAGGGAGGGGGGGAGGAGGAGGGAGGAGGGAGGAGGAGGAGGAGGAGGAGGGGGAGAGGAAGGCAGGTGGCCTCTTCCAGAGCGATCCACGGCCCGAGGCCGGCTCCGTGGCAATCCCTGCGCGGCTCCTGCGCCCGCACCCTGGGCTGGTGGCTGCGTGTCTCCGCCCCGTGAGCCGGGGGCGTGGAGGAGCGGGTGCGAGCAGCAGGAAGAAAATGGGGGTGGGCGGGGAGCTGCCGGAGGGGCCCAGGGGGACCTGAGCGATGAGCGGGGCTGGGGAGGTCCGGACCGGCCAGGCAGGGGCAGAGCGCACAGGGCCACGCGGGGTGGGTCGGGGCGATGTGCAGGCCGCGGGGCGCAGCGTCCTGGGGTGGGTGCGGCGAGCACAGGTGAGCACACGTGAGAGCACACGTGAGAGCACAGGTGAGAGCACATGTGAGAGCACAGGTGAGCACACGTGAGAGCACAGGTGAGAGCACACGTGAGAGCACACGTGAGAGCACAGGTGAGCACACGTGAGAGCACAGGTGAGAGCACACGTGAACATACGTGAGAGCACATGTGAACACATGTGAGAGCACACGTGAGGCCCGCAGGTGGCAGAGGGGGGCCCGGGCCTGGCGGCCAAGGGAGGAGCGGGGGTCGCACCCATCAGGTCCGCGCAGGCGCAGATAAAGCCGGGCCCGCCCTGTGGTCACTGCAGGTTCCTCGCGTGGCCAGGCCCGGGAACCCACCCAAGCGCCTGCGATGGAGGCCTGGACGCGGATGGTCCATGCGCAGCGGCACCGCTCACCCGAGGGAGGAGGAGACCCGCCTGGGCGACACCCCGCTGCCCGAGGGCCACGCCAGTGCAGTCGGGTGCTCACCGGCCACCACGGCGGGCTCATGGCTCTGGCTGCCTCGCAGCAAACCCTTCCTTCGCGCAGGGCTTGGCCCTTGCACCTCATCCTGAGGTCTTTTTTCTTTTCTTTTTTTTTTAATTTCAGAGAGGAAGGGAGCGGGAGAGAGTGACAAACATCAGCGATGAGAATCGGGTCCGCCGCCTCCTGCACACCCCACACTGGGGATGGAGCCTGCAACCGGGGCCTGTGCCCTGAGCGGGAATCGAACCCTGACCTCCTGGATCTTGGGTCCATGTTCAATCACTGAGCCACACTGGCCTGGTCAGGAATGTTTTTTTTTATTTTTAAAATATATTTTTATTGATTTCAGAGAAGAAGGGAGAGGGAGAAAGAGAGAGAAACATCAATGACGAGAGAGAACCATTGATCGGCTGCCTCCTGCTGGGGACCAAGCCCACAACCCAGGCATGTGCCCTTGACCAGAATCGAACCTGGGACCCTTCAGTCCACAGGCTGATGCTCTATCCACTGAGCCACACCAGCCAGGGCGGGAATGTTTGTTTTTAAACCAACTGGTGCAGCCACTTCTGGAAGGGTGCACACAGTGTGGCCGCAGAGGCGCTCTTGGTCCCAGGAGGCCGCAGCCGTCCCCCGGGTGGTAACGGGGACCTGGCAGCATGGCCCATTCCTGTGGGCGCTCCAGGGCGGTCCTTCCCTTGAGACAGAGCGGGCGGCCTGCCGTCTCTCCCAGTCGGTCTGTTTGGCACCCTCTCCACCCGTCACTCCTGTGAAGCCCCTCGTCTCCCCGCGGGTCACAGTCAAAGCTGCTGCTGCTTTTTTAAAATCTTCTCCTAAGGACATTTTCCCCCTTGATTTTTTTTAGAGAGAAGGGAGGAGAAGGAGGAAGGGGAGAGGGAGGGAGAGAGAGAGAGAAACATAGATGTGAGAGACACATTGATCGGTTGCCTCCCATTTGCACCCTGGCTGGTTCGATTCCAGGTCAAGGGCATGTACCTGGGTTTCCGGTTTGCTCCCCGAACCTGGTCGGGGTGCAACCGGGTGATGTGCCTCTCACGTCCATGTTTCTCTCTCTCCCCCACTCCCTTCCACTCTCTCTGCAAAGCAATGGAAAAAATATCCTCCGGTGAGGATTAACCAAATAATAATAATAATAATAAATAAATAGTAACCGGCAGTGCTGGTAGAAGGAGTGGGTGACAGTGGGTGAACTGAGCTCGCTCCCCTGGCGTTACCCCAGCGTGGCTTCTCCCTGCCCCGGGGGTGGGGGGTGGCCTGCACCCAGCAGTCCTGGCAGACCTGTGGGTGGCACGTGAGACGCCATGCCGACCGGCACTCCGGTCACCGCTTTGGGGCCGTGGGTAGGCTTTAAATTCCAGTCTAAGGCAGTTCCACTTGTGAGAAGGGTAAGGTCAGCGCAAGAATGTTTGTCTCCTCTCTTATGCTTCCCAAGCTCAGAGATTTGTGACATCAACACCGTGGACACCGGGGTGACCCAGCCTCGCCTGGAATGTGCAAAAGTTCCCTCTCAACCGCTGAGCAGGGGGCTCGCTCCCTGGCAAATGCCTGCCTCTGAGGTGCTGGCTCCCATTCTTGAGGCGGAGCTCGCCCCCTGGTGGAGAAGGCTGGAACTTCCGGGTTCTAGCCGGTGGCTCACCCGCAGGAGGGTGAGCAAGAGCCACAGGCTTGTTGTTCTTGGGTTAGGATGATGATGATTTTCTGTCCTGGGTAAGGAAGACGATCCGGTGTGTGGGGTGCAGGGGACCCCGCTGTGGAACTGGTGGCCGGGGACGCAGCCCCATCCTCAGGCCCTCACCCGCGGGCCGCGAGGACCTGGACGGCTCTCCCGACACCCGTCAGCAGCCGGGCCTCAGCCACGGCCACAGCCGCAGAGAGGAACCTGCCGACAGCCCGCCAGCCTGCACGCGGCTCCCCCTGCCCCGTTCTCAGAGGAGAACACGGCCCTGCTGCCCGACTGTGGGCTGGTGAGACCGTGAGCAGGGTCCTTGCGAGCTGCCTGGCCTCCTGACCCACAACCAGGATGTGATAATAAACACGTGTTGCTCGCTCTACGTCGCTAAACAGCGGCACTTTGTTCCACCGCAACAGGAAACCAGTCGGCAAAGTGGGAAGAAAGACTCTCACCTTACCTTCTCCGAGCCCCGGGCGTTCCTTTTAAAGTGGCAGAATGGCCTGGCGGATGTGGTTCAGTGGCTGAGTGTTGACCTATGAACCAGGAGGTCACAGTCCGATTCCCGGTCAGGGCACAGGCCCGGATCGTGTACTTGATCCCCAGTGTGGTGTGTGCAGGAGGCAGCCGATCCGTGGTTCTCTCTCATCACTGATGTTTCTCTCTCTCCCTCTCCCTGCCTCTCTGAGACCAATTAAATATTTAAAAACAAATTTAAAAATAAAATGGCAGAATGGTCAGCAAGTCAGTCACTCTGCACCTATAGCTGCTCCCCCCCACTTCCCGCCTCTGGCTGCTGCGAGCCCACGCTGCCGGGGACCACAGCCAGGGGTGGTGGCGCCCCCAGAGGGAGAGGGTGTTTCTGCCGGGGATCCCATCCAAGAGCCCCAAGAATGCAAAGTCGGCCTGGGCTCCAGGGGCCTTAGGGGGTCGACGATGGCAAATGGACTCACGTCTCCACTGCTTTCCACCCTCAGACAACACAAACGTGGGTGCTATGGTCTGACCGTACCCCGCCAGAACCCACGTGGTGAAACCCAACCCCAAAAGTGATGGCAGCAGGGGACGGGCCTGTGGGAGGTGTGGCACTCACACGGGTGGAGCCCTCACAAGTGGGGTTAGCGCCCTTCTCAAGGGTCCTTGGCAAGCGGCCCCGCCCGGTCGGCCACATGAGGACCCGGGAGGAGCTGGCCGTGTATGAGCGGAGAGGGACCCCCCAGACACCACGCCGTGCCTGCCAGCATCTGACCTGGGACCTCCAGACCCCAGACCTGGAGGTAACACATTCCTGTTGTTCACACGGTCACACACCGCCGCAGCTTAGCCAAGAGCAGACGGAGACCAGGGGCACCCGTTCTACCGAGACCACTGCTCATGGGAACATCAGCCGATACTGGGCGGTCCCTTCAACGTCACTTTATTTTCCTCCGTGCAGAGCGGAGGGAGAGAAGACATCGCAGGTTCTTCTGGGGGTTGTCAAGATGCCGGGAAGATGAAGGAAAAGCTCACGTAGATCGGGCTGCCCGCAGTCTGGATTTGCAAGACCTACAAGATGAAGTAACGCAGAGGCAGTGGGCTTGGCCACGGGCACGCGCCCTCCGGAGCGGGCGGCCCTCCACTTTCAACTCTGGCTGCTCATTTGAGTCACCTAGCGAAGGCCTTTGAAATACACTTAAAATGTTTACGTCTATGCCCAGCCGGCGTGGCTCAGTGGTTGAGCAACGACCTATGAACCAGGAAGTCAGGGTTCGATCCCCGGTCAGGGCACAGGCCTGGGTGGTGGGCTCGATCCTCAGTTACTTCCAGGTCTGGGGCGTGCAGGAGGCAGCCGATCCGTGATTCTCTCTCATCACTGATGTTTCTCTCTCTCTTCCTCTCTGAAATCAATACAAATATATATATAAAAACACCATTAGTGATTTATACCTTAATGGAACTGATTAGAGAGAGAGAGAGCGAGAAAGAAAGAGGGAGAGGGAGAAGAAGAGGGAGAGGAGAAACGACCACTCACCTGGCTCCTGCAGTTCGGCCTGACGAACCGGAACTTCTGCATGACGGGCTTGGTCCCGAACTCCTGCCACCGGCCGTCCACCAGCGCCTGCGCCCTGATCTCATACTTGACCAGGCGCTCAGGTCGCAGGCTGACCAGGCCGTGCTCGCAGACCTCGGAGGGGAACCCCACGTCTGCCGGCCTGATTCTCTGCAAGGAGAGCCGTCGCCTCAGGCAGAGCCGACTCAGCTGGCCTCGCGCTGGGACCCCCAGCTCCTGGCCCATCGCCCTCCTGCGAAGTGTGCGGAGCGGCAGGCGTTTCCCAGAATCCCATTTCCTGGTCGCCCGCTGCTGAGTCAGCTGCCCTGCGAGCCCTGACCACGTGCAAACCACCGGCCGATGGAGTGGGCTTTGGCCAACCCGGACTAATCAAGCTCCTTGACTTGGAAGGTCCTCATGGCGCTTTGCCAGAACTTAAAAACCCACGTAGGGCCCGGCCGGTGTGGCTCCGTGGCTGATGTCAACGCATGAACCAGGAGGTCACGGTTTGATTCCCGTCAGGGCACAGGCCCGGGTTGTGGGCTCAATCCCCTGTGGGCACTTCCTGCTGCCCCCACAGACAAGTGACCACCTCAAACCACTGCCCATCGTGCAGGAAATGAAGAGGAACTACGTAAGCCCACATGTGGAGCCAGAGCCTAGACCCCCCTCCCCCGCTTCTCCTGCGCCCCCGCCCCGCTGCAGCTTTGCCAATAGAGGCCACGTGACCAGGAAGGCACTCAGCCTGGAGAGCTGCACCTGTTACATGAGCTCCCGATAGTGAGCTCCCTAGATTGTTGCAAAAAGCAAACGCATCACGTCGATGAGTGGGATTAGCACCAGACTCACAGCGATCGATAACGATCGATCCGCTGTTACTGACGTGGGTGGACTGGGCGCCAGGCTGTCTCGGGGGCCCCCCTGCCGCCCGCCCTCACCTGCATGTAGAAGCTGTAGGAGGTGCTGTTGTTACGGACGCCCCGCATGGCAAAGAAGAACCCGTAGATGGCGATCATTTCCGAATACGTCGTGTACTCCTGAAATGAGACAGAAACGACAACGTGACGAGGGAAATCTGCAGCATTCGAAGGCAAGGGGACAGCCCGGCCGGCGTTGCTCAGTGGTTGAGCCTTGACCTATGAACCAGGAGATCAGGGTTCAAGCCTGGTCAGGGCACATGCCCAGGTTTCCGGCTCGATCCCCAGTAGGGGGTGTGCAGGAGGCAGCCAATGGATGATGTTTCTCTCTCATCATGGATGCTTCTCTCTCTCTAAAAGTCAATAAAAAATATATTTAAAAAAAATAGGTTCACCCTCGAAACCTTAAACCAGTGATGGCGAACCTATGACACGCGTGTCAGCCCTGACACGCGTAGCCATTTCTGATGACACGCGGCCGCATGCCGAGGATGAAACATTTGCGACTAGAGTCTTGGAGTTAGTTTTTTCCTCAAAGTGACATGCTACCCGAGTTATGCTCAGTTTTTGGCGAAGTTTGACACACCAAGCTCCAAAGGTTGCCCATCACTGCCTTAAACACCGGCGTGGAGCGGTTTCTCTCCCAGAGCAGAGGATCTGTGTGTGTGTGTTGGGGGGGGCGGGCGGGGGTGAGCCCTAACCCAGGCTGCGCAGGCCTTTCCCAGTTTTAGGACGGAAGCCCGGCATCCCAGGAAAGCGCCCCACCCCTGGGACCCGGCACAGCGGCCACCCTCGGGGAGATGTGACGAGCCCATCAGGTTGCTGAAGGGCCCGTCCCAGGACCGTCTTGGGAAGTTTATTTCCAAGGGGCGGTGAGCGTGTGGAGAGGCCCCAGCTTCCTCTTCTGCCCTGGGCTTAGTACCAGAGGTCAGAGGGATCCTACATGACCCTGACCGAGCCCAGGAGGCGGTCTCCCTGCTCGGGCCCAGCACCAGTACCTTGTAGAACAGCAGCCCGAACCTCACTGCCTGGTTGGTGAGATCTTTCGCGAAAGCCATGTCGCCCCCGCTCTCCATCTGCAAAGGAAACACACAGTTTACCGGCAGCCTGATCACCTTTTAAAGATACATTTTTCTTTTTATTGATTTCATGGAAGAAGGGAGAGGGACAGAGAGAAACATCAATGAGAGAGAACCATGGATAGGCCGCCTCCCACAAGCCCCCCACTGGGGATCGAGCCCACAACCTGGGCATGTGCCCTGAGCAGGAATGGAACCATGACCTCCTGGTTCACAGGTCAATGCTCAACCCCTGAGCCAGGCCGGCCGGGCCCTGACATCAGCTCCACACGAGCTCCCTGGTCCTCACAGCCCGCTGGGGGGTGGGGGGTGGGCGGGCGGGAAGAGCTCTGTCCCGGGTCCTGCATTCAGCCCTTGGGCCGGTCCACGGTGTTCACTGAAAACCTACCGCCAGGCACCGGCTCGCTGCCTTCAGAGAACGCAAAGACCAGAGCGAGAAAACGGCCCGAGGGGTCACACCGGGGAGGGGTCACACCGGGGAAACCACACGTGACCCCGAGTGCCCTGACCACGAGCAGAGGATGGCCACAGCCAGGGCCCAGGGCCACGGGGCCCATGTGGCCAGCTCCCCCTGCAGGCTGGGCTGGGGAGTGGATTTCAGGAGGCTGACGTTGGTGGCAGGGGGTGAAAGGAAGGAGGTGGGAGGGGCCTTCAGGAGGTGAAGAGGGCGGTGGGCACTTTCTCCCCCTCCCTCCCTCCCTCCCCCTCCCTCGCCCTGTGGTCAGAGTCCAGCCCTGAACTAGGCCTCAGAGCAGCTCCTTCCCAGGGGGGTCCTCTCCTGTGGGCGGGGCCTGAGTGCCGTGGTTTGCACGTTACAATGGCTATTTGTTGAGCTGAACTGCGTTTTAACGAGACACTCGGGCAGCGTCAGAGCTCAAACACTGCCCCGTTTCATCCCAAACATGGGGCTGGACACACATCAGAAGCCCGCCGTCTGCAGGGACAATGCACAGAGGGGGAAATGCCACGCGGACAGCTCCTCCCTCGCCAGCAAGGCAGGAAGCGGGAGAACGAGAGGCCGTTGTTCGCTCCTCAATGAACAGAAGGGGTCCGGGAAAAGCTCGCCCATGTGCCGGGCCAGCGCCAAGGGGGGCCCACGCCTTTATCACTGTGGGGAGGGGAGTCATCGGGTCCCACGGTTGTTCACAGGAATTAAGAACAAAAATGCAGCCTTTTCCACTCTTGAGAATCTCCTATGAGAGAATGACTCCAGGTACAGCAAGAGAAAGCATAGGTGCACATACGCTGGCCACACCGTCATTTATAACAGCCACGGATCGCGAGAAACACCGTACGTGTTCTACGGTGAAGGGATGGCAACGCGGCACGGGCTATACCCGTGGTCGGCAAACTGCGGCTCGCGAGCCACATGCGGCTCTTTGGCCCCTTGAGTGTGGCTCTTCCACAAAACACCACGGCCTGGGCGAGTCTATTGTGAAGAAGTGGCGTTAGAAGAAGTTTACGTTTAAAAAATGTGGCTCTCCAAAGAAATGTCAATCGTTGTCCCGCTGATATTTGGCTCTGCTGACTGATGAGTTTGCCGACCGCTGGGCTGTACTATAGGGTCTCCTTTTGGTGGGAGAACTTGCAGCCATTAAAAATGGTGTCAGTGAGCCCGGCTGGTGGGGCTCAGGGGTTGAGTGTCAGCTTATGAACCAGGAGGTCAGGGTTCGATTCCCGGTCGGGGCACAGGCCGGGATTGGGGGCTCGATCCCCAGTGTGGGGTGTGCAGCCGATCCGTGATTCTCATCATTGATGTTTCTCTCTTCCCCTCCCTTCCTCTCTGAAATCAATAAAAAAAATACTTTCAAAAAGTGAGATGTGGCGTCTGGTGGGTGTGGCGGGCGCACCTCAGCCCCATCTCTCCCTCCTGGCCAACAGGACGGATGCTCTGAGCACCTGGGCTGCAGGGCTCCTGCCTCCCCTTCCCCCTCCCTTCCCCTTCCCTTCCCCTCCCCCTCCCTTCCCCTCCCCTTCCCCTTCCCCTTCCCCTTCCCTTCCCCTTCCCCCTTCCCTTCCCCTCCCCCTCCCTCCCCCTCCCCCTTCCCTTCCCCTTCCCCTCCCTCCCCCTCCCTTCCCCTCCCCTCCCCCTTCCCCTTCCCCCTCCCCTCCCCCTCCCCTTCCCCTTCCCCTTCCCCTTCCCCTTCCCCTTCCCTTCCCCTTCCCTTCCCCTTCCCCTTCCCCCCCCCCTTCCCTTCCCCCCCCCCTTCCCCTTCCCCTCCCCCCCCCCCTCCCCCCCCCCTTCCCTCCCCTTCCCCCCCTTCCCCTTCCCCTTCCCCCTCCCCCTCCCCCTTCCCCTTCCCCCCCCCTTCCCCTTCCCCTCCCTTCCCCTCCCCCTTCCCCCTCCCCCTCCCCCCCCCCCCCCTTCCCCCCCTTCCCCCCCCTTTCCCCCTCCCCTTCCCCTCCCTCCCCCTCCCCTTCCCCTTCCCCCTTCCCCTTCCCCTCCCTCCCCCTCCCTTCCCCTCCCCCCCTTCCCCTTCCCCCTCCCCCTCCCCTTCCCCCCCCCTTCCCCTCCCCCCCCCTCCCCTTCCCCTCCCCCTCCCCTTCCCCTTCCCTTCCCCTCCCCCTCCCTCCCCCCTCCCCCCCCCCTCCCTTCCCCTTCCCCTTCCCCCTTCCCCTCCCCCTTCCCCCCTCCCCTTCCCCTTCCCTTCCCCTCCCCCTCCCTTCCCCTCCCCTTCCCCTTCCCCTCCCCTCCCTTCCCCCCCCTCCCCTTCCCCTTCCCCCTCCCCCTTCCCCTTTCCTTCCCCTTTCCTTCCCCCTTTCCCCCCCCTTCCCCTTCCCCTCCCCCTTCCCCTTCCCCTCCCCCTTTCCCCTTCCCCTCCCCTTTCCCCCCCTTCCCCTTCCCCTTCCCTTCCCTTCCCTTTCCCCTTCCCTTCCCCTTCCCCTTTCCCTTCCCCTTCCCCTTCCCCTTCCCCTTTCCTTCCCCTTTCCTTCCCCCTTCCTTCCCCTTCCCTCCCCCCTTCCCCTTCCCCTCCCCCTTCCCCTTCCCCGTGGCTCTGCCACGCCCCCTGGCTGAGGCCCTGCAATCGGGACCTCGGAGGCTCAGAGGCTTCAAATGCTAAATGCTTCTCCAGAGGAAGCAGCGGAAGGCAATGCATTTCGGTAATTGGATAATTGCTCTCTGCTCTGGCGGAGCCGGCGACTCACCGCGTGGTAATGGTTGGCGGTGACCCGGATCAGCCAGGACTCGGGGAAGAAGTTCAGGTGCCTCAGCACGTCCAGGTCCTGGCCTGGAGGGAACAGAGGGAGCGTGTCAGTGCATTTGCTCATCAGAGACTCGCCCCGTCTCACCTGCAGAGAAAAAGAGGAAGTCAGAGCTGAGGCCTCCCAGGCCCAGAATCACAGGGTGAGCGGGACCCCGGGGACCTTACAGAGCGCCCCCCATCCCGCCCGAGCGAGGGGAGGGCTGAGATCTGATAGTGCCTTCGGAGCGCCTCGGAGCAACTTGGACCAAACTGCCTGGGCTCCATCTCCCGCCCGGAGAGCGTGCGTTTTATCTGGACAACTGGACGTGGTTTGAAAACGTCCCCAGCAGCCCGGCTGGCGTGGCTTAGCGGCCGAGCGTCGACCCAGGAACCAAGAGGTCGCCCGTTCGATTCCGGGTCAGGGCACGGGCCCTGGTTGCAGGCTCGATGCCCAGTAGGGCAGGCAGTCGACTGATGATGTTTCTCTCTCATTGATGCTTCTATCGCTCTCTCCCTTCCTCTCTCACTAAAAACCAGTGAAAACATTTAAGAAAATCAAAGTCCTCAAATGCCCTTTCCGACACTAAGATCTCACTGGGTGGCCTGCTGGGCCGCACACACACACTCCCGTGTCTCCCTCCTCTGCCAAGTCCCAGCTGCCTCCCCAGGCCCAGAGCCTGAGGTTGGGGAGCTCCAGTCTGGACCACACGCAGCCCGAGTTTTCCCCCAAAGTCTGAAACGGGCACCCCAAGGGGCCGCGGCCAGGAGGCAGGGCTCGGGGATGGCCCTCGGAGGCCTTGGCAGCTTGTGCTCCACGTCCAGCAGCCCCTCCCATCCGTCTCCACGTTTCCTGGAAACTCCACTTATGACCATTGTGCAGACAGGTAAACTGAGCCCCGGCAGCGACTCTCCCAAAGCCTCTCACGGCTCAGGAGTGACCACGAGGGATCTCAGTGGACACCTTTGGAACCATCAGGCAGGGCAGGTCCCCAACAGCCTCCCACGGACACACTCCATGTCCTCAGAAGCTCGGCCGGTGGCTCAGTGGTTAGAGCGGCCTCCCCCGTGTGCCTCAGTGGTTAGAGCACAGCCTCCCCGTGTGCCTCAGTGGTTAGAGCACAGCCTCCCCCGTGTTGCTCAGTGGTTAGAGCACAGCCTCCCCGTGTGCCTCAGTGGTTAGAGCACAGCCTCCCTGTGTGCCTCAGTGGTTAGAGCACAGCCTCCCCGTGTGCCTCAGTGGTTAGAGCACAGCCTCCCCCGTGTGCCTCAGTGGTTAGAGCACAGCCTCCCCCGTGTGCCTCAGTGGTTAGAGCACAGCCTCCCCGTGTGCCTCAGTGGTTAGAGCACAGCCTCCCTGTGTGGCTCAGTGGTTAGAGCACAGCCTCCCCCGTGTGCCTCAGTGGTTAGAGCACAGCCTCCCCGTGTGGCTCAGTGGTTAGCACAGCCTCCCCGTGTGGCTCAGTGGTTAGCACAGCCTCCCCGTGTGCCTCAGTGGTTAGAGCACAGCCTCCCTGTGTGGCTCAGTGGTTAGCACAGCCTCCCCGTGTGCCTCAGTGGTTAGAGCACAGCCTCCCTGTGTGGCTCAGTGGTTAGCACAGCCTCCTCGTGTGCCTCAGTGGTTAGAGCACAGCCTCCCCGTGTGGCTCAGTGGTTAGCACAGCCTCCCCGTGTGGCTCAGTGGTTAGCACAGCCTCCCCGTGTGCCTCAGTGGTTAGAGCACAGCCTCCCTGTGTGGCTCAGTGGTTAGCACAGCCTCCCCGTGTGCCTCAGTGGTTAGAGCACAGCCTCCCTGTGTGCCTCAGTGGTTAGAGCACAGCCTCCCCGTGTGGATCAGTGGTTAGAGCACAGCCTCCCCGTGTGCCTCAGTGGTTAGAGCACAGCCTCCCCCGTGTGGATCAGTGGTTAGAGCACAGCCTCCCCGTGTGCCTCAGTGGTTAGAGCACAGCCTCCCTGTGTGGCTCAGTGGTTAGAGCACAGCCTCCCCCGTGTGCCTCAGTGGTTAGAGCACAGCCTCCCCGTGTGGCTCAGTGGTTAGCACAGCCTCCCCGTGTGGCTCAGTGGTTAGCACAGCCTCCCCGTGTGCCTCAGTGGTTAGAGCACAGCCTCCCTGTGTGGCTCAGTGGTTAGCACAGCCTCCCCGTGTGCCTCAGTGGTTAGAGCACAGCCTCCCTGTGTGCCTCAGTGGTTAGAGCACAGCCTCCCCGTGTGGATCAGTGGTTAGAGCACAGCCTCCCCGTGTGCCTCAGTGGTTAGAGCACAGCCTCCCCCGTGTGGATCAGTGGTTAGAGCACAGCCTCCCCGTGTGCCTCAGTGGTTAGAGCACAGCCTCCCCCGTGTGGATCAGTGGTTAGAGCACAGCCTCCCCGTGTGCCTCAGTGGTTAGAGCACAGCCTCCCTGTGTGCCTCAGTGGTTAGAGCACAGCCTCCCCCGTGTGGATCAGTGGTTAGAGCACAGCCTCCCCGTGTGCCTCAGTGGTTAGAGCACAGCCTCCCCCGTGTGGATCAGTGGTTAGAGCACAGCCTCCCCGTGTGCCTCAGTGGTTAGAGCACAGCCTCCCCCGTGTGGATCAGTGGTTAGAGCACAGCCTCCCTGTGTGCCTCAGTGGTTAGAGCACAGCCTCCCCCACGTGCCTCAGTGGTTAGAGCACAGCCTCCCCCGTGTGGATCAGTGGTTAGAGCACAGCCTCCCCCGTGTTGCTCAGTGGTTAGAGCACAGCCTCCCCCATGTGGCTCAGTGGTTAGAGCACAGCCTCCCCCGTGTTGCTCAGTGGTTAGAGCACAGCCTCCCCCATGTGCCTCAGTGGTTAGAGCACAGCCTCCCCCATGTGCCTCAGTGGTTAGAGCACAGCCTCCTCGTGTTGCTCAATGGTTAGAGCACAGCCTCCCCCTGTGCCTCAGTGGTTAGAGCACAGCCTCCCTGTGTGGCTCAGTGGTTAGAGCACAGCCTCCCTGTGTGCCTCAGTGGTTAGAGCACAGCCTCCTCGTGTGGCTCAGTGGTTAGAGCGGCCTCTCCCGTGTTGCTCAGTGGTTAGAGCACAGCCTCCTCGTGTGGCTCAGTGGTTAGAGCGGCCCCGCCCGCGGGCTCACCTCGGATGATGCCGTGCAGACGCAGGCAGAGGAAGATCTCGGCGAAGCCGCACTCCATGTCCTGGTCCAGGAAGCAGGGCTTCTTGGGGGAGCTGGTGACAGAACAAAGGCCTCAGAGCTGCTCTGCGGAGCCAGCGAGGCAGCCAGAGCCACATGAAGCCCAGCGGCTTCCCCAGCCGGGCGGGCGGGGGACGGGGAGGTAGGAGAGAACCTTGTGAAGGCCGCAGCCCTGACAGCGAGACGGATGGCTGTGCTCCCCTCTCTGCCTCCCGCTGAGCCGGGCGCATAGTAGGGGCCCAGCAAGTACTTGCTAAGGGACCGACGGGGACACACGCCACTTCACAGAGGATTTCGAGACTCATTTCCCACTTGAGCCTCCCAGGCTCCCGGGACGGACGGAGGGCGGGTCTCATCAGCTCCACTTTACGGGCAGGAGCAGCGGCTCAGCAGGACTTGGACTTGGGGCGTCTGACGCCCCTCCACGCACGGTGCCCTTGGACTGGGCAGCCTGTGGAGCCCCTTCCAACGGGCTTTCAGACAGAACCGAAAAGGAGCAGGGTCAGCCCTGGCCGGCGTGGCTCATACGAAGGCTCTCGGGTTCAATTCCTGGTCAAGGGCAGGTCAAGGCCACATACCTGGGTTGCAGGTTCCATCCCTGGCCCCAGTCGGGGTGCCTTTGGGAGGCAACCAATCTCTCTCTCTCCCCCTCTCCCCCCCCCCCCCCCCCCCGCCGCTCCCTCCCTCTCTTCCACGCTCTCTACAAATCAATGGAAAAAAGGTCCTTGGGTAAGGGTTAACCACAAAAAATAAATAAAATTTTAAAAAGGATCAGGTCTGGCGGGTGACTCGTGTCTGCAGAGTCACCGCAGAGTCCCAGCTCGTCTGCGGCTGGAGGACAAGCTGGGCTGGGAAGACCCTTCGCCCTCGGGGAGACCCTCACAGACGCACCCCCACCCCCTTGGTTGCAACACCACTCGCCTCACAGACGGCCACTTCTCATGTTTGGGGACGCGGGATGGAAACGCAGAGTCACTCCCTCAGGCAGAGCCGGCCCAGGCGCTTCTCGGTGATTTTTCCATGAATCAGGTGCCGTCCCGGCAGGCTGAGCCGCCTGCCCCGTGTCCCCACGTCCATCCCTCCACTGGAGGGGCCCCCAGCCTGGCAGGGCCACTGTTTCCATCGTGTCTGGGAGTCCGTGGCCTCTCCCAGTGGCCCCGGGAGGGAGGGTGGGGGGCTGGGGAGTCGGGGGAGGAATGTGAAGGGCTGGCGACAGGCTTGGCCAGTCTCGGTGGGGTTCATGATCTCCGCCCCCTCTACATGGCTGGGCCGGGTCCATCTCACAGGGAGAAAACGGCCCGGCCGGCGTGGCTCCGTGGTTGAGCGTCGACCTGTGGCGAGCTGGCACGGCCATGGCATATTCAGCCCCAGGGCGCCTTATGTGCCGCGCCCGCTCAGCCAGGGGTGAACCCGAGTGGGGGCGGTGAAGGATTAGAAAAGACAGACAAGAGAAGGAAAGCTGGGACTCGGTGGGACGCTGCTTCCCGGATGGGGACCCAGCAGCGACAACGCCCACAAGCCGTGTCGTTATTTTACAGCCGATGCTACGAGGCAAAGGAAGGGTGTGGTCAGGGTGTTGACAGCATTCTCGTGGGTTTCAGTCCCACTCAACGACATGCACCTGATCCAGCTTTGTTTACTTGCAGCCTGTATCCCTCAGGCACGTGGGGCCACGTGTTCGGACCACAGGTTCAAGCTGACAACTCCAGCTGTTGGCTATCATGGTGCTGGGAGGCTCTGCCCTCCAGGCTGGGACTTGCACGTGGCCATGAGGACTGTGCCCTCATTAGTCCGGGCTTGAACCTGTCCAAACTCTGTGGCCGCGCCCCACAAATAACAATAGATTAAAGAAAAAGAAAATGGTGGCCTCCACTGCCAACCCTGGAATCTCAGAGCCTCCACCCACCCCGGGGTCAGTGTGCCCCTGCCGAGGGCCGGCCGTCACAGCCGGGATCTGCCCAGGCCTCCCGAGGCCTCCCAGCCGGGCGCCGACCGGCCCCTCTCGGCCACCTGGTGGGGAGACGCTGCTCCATCCATGGCCGCCCTGTGTCACGTGAAGAGGAGGCGGTGGGCAGCGCGGGCGGCCACCCCTCTGCGTGGCTGTCGGTGGATCAAAGGCGTGCACGGCTTTCCCTGGCGCTGAACTGTCTGTGCAAAGACCTCTTTGGGGTCAGCACCGACTTTTCTGGGACAAACGTTCCAGGAACCGCAGACAGGTTCCGCCTCAAGCCGCCCAGCGAGCAAATCAGATGAATCAGGGGGGCTCCGGCCGCCCTCCTCGCACGCCTTCCCCACTGAAGGTGCCGCTGGCCTCTGGGCCTGGACTGTGCCCCCGCGGAGGGGACGCAGGTCTGTTAGCTCCGTGCCCGGTGCCTCTCACGTGCCCGGCCCCGCCGCTTGCACACGAGACGCAGCTGTCGCTCCAACGCGCCGGCCCCTGTCCCTCCCGCCCAGTGGTCGGCAAACCGCGGCTCGCGAGCCACATGCGGCTCTTTGGCCCCTTGAGTGTTCTAACGCCACTTCTTCAAAACAGACTCGCCCAGGCCGAAAACCGACTTCTGCGCACGGGCCACGAAGTTTCCATCGCACTGTACGTGCGCGCCCGCACGTGGTGTTTTGTGGAAGAGCCACACTCAAGGGGCCAAAGAGCCGCATGTGGCTCGCGAGCCGCGGTTTGCCGACCACTGCTCCAGCCCATCCCTCCACGCGCCACAGTGTATCTTCCAGGAACGCCAGTGGTTCCGGCGCTGGTGCTCACACATACGTGCACACACGTCCACACACGTCCACACACGGACCAGGCTCTGCCGTGCTGATTTGCCCACGCTCCGGGTCCTGTCCGCTGTTGCCATGGTTATCTGTTGGGCCAAGTCTGTTGAGATGCAACCCGAGGTCGTCCCGGCGACAAAGATGACAATGGCCCTGCCTGCTGCCCGAGGCAGAACGGCCCGGGAATCGGGAATCCTGTCGAAGCCGACGTGCCCTTCGCAGGGTCTCCGCATCCCGGCCTTCACCCCCCCGCCCTCTGCTCACAGCCGCCGCCGTGTCCCGGGCTGCCAGGGAACGGGGGATGCCAAGAAGCTACAGGAGGAGAGTGCCAGGCCCAGAAGGAACAGGAACCGATGTTCAGGGACCTTGAAGGGACCTTCAGCTCGGGAACGCGCTGGCGAGGGGCGGGCAGTGCTGGGCGGGGCCCGAAGGGACGCGGAAGGCGAGGACACAGGGTCAGGCATGAGCGGTCCTGCCCGGGGCTGGCGGAGCCACTGGGGAAGAAAACACTTTGCTGGGCCTCATGGCCGTGACTCATGGGATGTTTTCAAAGGAATGTTCCGGAAAGGAAATCAGCAGCGTGGTTACGCCAGGATGCTCCGTGTCATGACGACACTGCGGCCACATCTGCAAATGCCATTCATTAATCACAGGAGACACGCGGCCTCTGCCCCATCCTAGAGCGCTCCCCGCGAGACGTCGGGGGCTCCGTGCCAGGGGTGGCCCCCTCGGGTGGCCCGTGGGGCAGTGGTGTTGGGTTCGCCAGCTGGTGCTCACCCACGCAGCCCGCCCACACTCTCGCTGCCGAGAGAAGCTCCGAGGAGGAAGCCAGTCTGTGCAGCTGCAACCCAGGAAGGCTCCCTGGAGGAGGCCTCGGCCAGCTCTCCGGGCTGCAGATCCGACGGGCACAGGCAGGGGAGACGCGGCTGCAGGGGTCGGGGACGCTGGGCGTGGGGACTGGGTGGGAGCTGGCTCCCCTGGCTGCTTCCAGGGGCCCCGTCCCGGGTGCGAGCCCACGCGGAGCCCTCTCCCCGGGGCCGAGAGGGAGCAGTAAACCCCCTGGACAAGAACTGTGGGTCGTGCACCACGTGCCCTTGGCCCAGGGCTCACAGTGAGAGCGAGTGTGGGAGGGTGGCGGCCGAGGTGAGGCATCTGCGTGGCCGATCAAATTCGTTTCCTGGCCCCGGGGCTGTGACAGGTTCCGTGCGCTTCACGGTTCCGTGCGCACTTCACGGAAGCTCACGCCTTCACTTTAGGTCTGTACGCATTTTAGACTCTGATTAAAGATGTCCTTTTACACCCGGCCCGTGTGGCTCAGTGGTTGAGCGTCGACCTATGAACCAGGAGGTCAGGGATTCAATTCCTGGTCAGGGCACAGGCCCGGGTTGCGGGCCCAACCCCGGTGTGGGGCGTGCAGGAGGCAGCCGATCCATGATTCTCATCATTGAGGTTTCTCTCTCTCTCTAAAGATCAATGAAAACACGTGAACACGTCGCTCTAGGGTGTGAACAAGCACCGCCTCAGCGCGCCTGCAGCTGCGGGTGGGTCTGCAGCCTCCCGGACCCCGGCGGCCAGCGAGCGGAGAGACGGCTTCTCCGTGGGCGATGGCGGCCACTCGGCACACGTTTGTTTGCGTGTTTTTCCTACAGGAAACGTTCCGTGTAATGCGGGACCGCCTTTCTGTGTTTGCCCGGAACAGGCTGTGGGAGCCGGGTGTGTGTGTGTGTGTGTGTGTGTGTGTGTGTGTGTGTGTGTGTGTTTTCCCTTCCGACACCCACGTCCCGGGCGCAGGGAGGACAAGCTCGCGGCGGCTCCTGGCCACCTGGCCGGGCGGACACTGCCCACTTCCCACCGGGCCGGCGCTCAGCACGGGGGCAGGAAACGGGTCAGATGAGTGACCGATGGAAAAGAGCGACAAAATGGGTTTCCTCGCAGGTACCAGTGGGGACCCCAGTCCAGGATGCCGAGGACACCCCACATTCACAGAGGACACCCCACGTTCCTGGAGGACACCCCAAATTCACAGGGGACACCCCACACTCCTGGAGGACACCCCACATTCACAGAGGACACCCCACATTCACAGAGGACACCCCATGTTCCTGGAGGACACCCCACGTTCCTGGAGGACACCCCACATTCACAGAGGACACCCCATGTTCCTGGAGGACACCCCACATTCCTGGAGGAACCCCGTGTTCGCCGAGGGCTGCCGACCATGGCTCCCTGCCACTTGCCTCTCACCAAGGCCGCAGCGCCGTGAGCTAGCCACGGGGACTCACTCCCATCCTGGTTCTGAGCCGGTTCCGTCCCAGACTAACCCAGAGCCAGCGGCCACGCCTCCTGGTGAGCATGACCCACGGGAACGGGCCTCTGGGCCATTAGACGTGTGGAGCAAACACATCGGGTCAAAGCTCATGATGGGCCTGGCCGGGTGGCTCCGTGGACAGAGCGTCGGCCTTCGGACTGACGGGTCCCGGGTTCGATTCCGGTCAAGGGCATGTAGTACGATGGCAGGCTCCTCCCCGGCCCGGGCCCTGGTCGGAGCGCGTGCAGGAGGCAGCCCATCGGTGTGCTTCCCTCACGTGGATGTTCCTCTCTGTCTGTCCCTCTCTCTCCCACGCTCGCCCCAAAAAAGGTCCATGGGAAATGTCCTCGGGGAGGATTAAAATCAAACAAACAAACAAAGCCCAGGACACAGAACCTGAGCATCGTTTGGCCCCGATGCCACTCCCCCCACATGACGCAGCGGACACAGCGGCTCTTGGGGCCACGGCGCCAGGTGTTCCAGGAAAAGCCCCCACGCGCCGGGGCCTGCCTGGCTCCGAGCAGCTCGGGACGCGGGCACCTTCGCTCCGTGTCACAGCGGCCACGGAGACACCCAGGGAGCCCTTAACTACCGAGGTCACGCTCACCGCACCCTGGTCCCGGGCTGCCCCAGCGCTCGCCTCTCCCAGGCAGGGGGGCGGGGACGCACCACAGGGCGACAGGAGCAGTGATTCCCTACCTCGCCGCCTGGAGGCAGCCTCAGGGCCTCTGGACATGGTGCCCGGAGCCGCCCAAGCCGGCCCAACCCGCTCAGAGAGGAGGCCCGGCCGCTAGGGTCGGGAGCAAAGCATCTTGGGACTCGGCGGCTCTGGGTACCAGGAAGACTCCATCCCTTATTGTGCACGTCTGACCCCTGGTAAGAGGGCCCGTCACTCCCTCAGTTTCCTCATCTGGAGAATAGGAATAACAAAGCCAGCCCCGAGGAGCATGCAGATTGAACAAGGTTACACGTCGATGCTCCACAGAATCCCTGCATTCAGGAAGCATCACCAGATGGTGCTCGTTGTGCTGTAACGGGAGGCCTGGTGCACCGATGCGTGCACTTGGCAGGGGGTCCCTCAGCCCGGCCTGCGCCCTCTCACAGTCCAGGAGCCCTCAGGGATGTCTGCCCGCCTGCTCGCTGCTCCTTAGCGGCTGTCGCCACCGCTGCTGTGCTCGCCAGCCATGAGCCCGGCTTTTCTGAGCGGCCTCCCCCTGTGGGAGCGCACTGACCACCAGGGAAAGCTCCTGCGTTGAGCGTCTGCCCCCTGGTGGTCAGGGCGCATCATAGAGACCGGTTGTTCTGCCGTTCGGTCAATTTGCAGATTAGGCTTTTATTATACAGGCTTGTTCTTCTTCACTTAAATGAGGCCTGATGGAGGCGCGTGTTCAGTGTGAGGTTGGGTCGGTGTGGGGTGGTAACTCTCCCCATAGGAGGAGTGCCTTTTCCTTTACAGGACACGGAGCGCGTTCTCAGAAGCCCGAGATCACGTCATTATTCCAACACCTACATGCCATTTTCTTTCTCAGGGAATCGTGGGGCGAAGGCTTCCCGCCGTCCCGGCCCGCACTCGGCACTCTAAAGGTCGCTATGGAAAATGCTATCACCACCCCCCGCCCCCAATACCACAAGCACACAGAAGGCGCCTGTACACGCCGCCACCACGCGCGCTCTGTCACCTGCTGAAGAAGGCCATCACGGCCTCGTGGGTGGGGAAGGTCAGCAGCCGCGGGTTCACTTGCAGGTAGACCCACAGGAGCAGCGTCTTCAGCAGGTGGAACTCACTGAAAACGAACAGGCTGGGCAGACAGAGGCGAGAGGGCGTTTCAGGGAGAGCAGACACCACCCTGCGAGGCGTGGGGAGGGAACGCGGGTCCGGGAACGGGAGTCTAGGCTTGCGCCTGCAGGCAGCCCCGGGCGGGGGGGGGGGGGGGGGGGGGCGCGGCTTTGGGACCGTTCGTTCGTGAGATGACCGCTGAGCCCAGGGCCTGGCACGTGGCCACGTGCTCAGGGAACAGCGGCCCGAAGTCACAGGGCAGGGCGGGGGCCTGGCTCCAGGGCCCTCACGCGGCCTGCAGCAGCCTGGGGCCGCCTCGGGAAATGAGGAATAAAGAGCGGCTGGGGCCAGCCGGCGTGCGCAGTGGTCGGCGTCTCTGTTCAGTTCCCGGTCAGGGCACAGGCCCAGGTTGCGGGCTCATTCCCCAGTGGGGGGTGTGCAGGAGGCAACAAATTGATCTCTCTCTCTCTCTCTCTTCTTCCCTCTTTCTAAAATCAATGCATAAATTACCCTGGCCGGTTTGGCTCAGTGGATAGAGCGTCCGCCTGCGGACTGCAGGGTCCTGGGTTTGATTCCCGGTCAGGGCACAGGCCCTGGTTGCGGGCTCCATCCCCAGTGGGGGGCGTGCAGGAGGCAGCCGATCCAGGATTCTCTCTCATCATGGATGTTTCTTCTCTCTCCCTCTCCCTTCTTCTCTGAAATCAATAAAAATACATTTTTAAAAATAAAGTAAAATCAACACGTAAGTTAAAAAAGAAAAAGAAAC
This sequence comes from Ia io, assembly GCA_025583905.1. Taxonomy (NCBI): domain Eukaryota; kingdom Metazoa; phylum Chordata; class Mammalia; order Chiroptera; family Vespertilionidae; genus Ia; species Ia io. The sequence continues at coordinate 888,848 of JAJQQW010000012.1, read as the reverse complement.
AATGTATCACAATCCTCTCACCCACCACTTCCGTGGTCACCGAGGGGAAGGCAAGCCAGGGCGTGACGCTAACGGGACGGAGCATCCCCGCCCATCTGTCTCGCTATTTCTGGGCTCAGGCGCCCTGGCCGTCGCCTCTGGCTTGTTTTCAGCCACCACAGGGGCCTGGGCTGTGGCCCTGGCCAGACTGGACCGCATTGGTCACCGTCTGGGCCGTGATGGTGAGCAGGAGGCCAGAGGTCACAGAGCCACTCGGTATGACGTCCCCACCAAGACCACTGCCAGGACTCGCCACCCTCAGCGGGCGAGCGAGGTGCCTCTGAGCAGAAGTCCCGGGTGAGAGCCTCAAGCCCAGAAGGTTCTTTGAGACCTTTCGGAAGGGGCAACAAGGGGGGGGGCGCGGTGAGAGCCCCGGAATCAGGGCTGGTTCTGTTTGCACGAGGAGGGTCAGTGTTGGGATCAAGCCCCCGCCTTTGGCTGAATAGCAGCCCCTAGTGGTGAGCGCCCGAATAGCAGCCCCTAGTGGTGAGCGCCTGCAGGCGACAACCAGGCCGAGGCCCGGCCCGTGGCTCAGGGGTTGAGCATCCACCTCTGAACCAGGAGGTCCCTGGTCTGACTCCCGGTGGGGAGTGTGTGGGACGCAGCTGGCCGATGATTCTCCCTCATCGTGGATGTTTCTCTCTCCCTTTCTCTCTGACATCAATAAAAATACATTTTTAAAATAATAAATAAAGCAGGTGCCCCGGACTTCAGCGGGGCGAGGCGAGTTCACTGTGGAAGGTGTGAGTCAGGGTGCCGTGGGCCCGGCCGCTCCAGGTGCCAGGGCTGCTGGCTGTCCCACCCACGAGGCTCCTGCCGCCTGGCACCCGAGAGCCGCGGGCGGGCGGGCCGTGCAGACAGCAGGGGGAGGGCCCCGGGGAGCAGGCCCCGGTTTCCACATGGGTCATGTTTCCCCGAACTTGTGCGTCTAGACACCGGCACGCAATGTTCCCGATGTCTGTTACTGCCCCGCGTGTGTTTTCTCGTGCCCAGCCGTCCCCGGCATCCTGGCTGTGGCCAGACGTTCCCCCTTTTCTCGGTTAAATGCCACCGGGCCGGCAGCTCAGTCTTTCCGAGGGCGGGGCGCGCTATGAGACGTCTAGGACGCCCTGTTTATCTCTTCGCCAGTTCACAACTCTGCCCCCCGGAGGCGGGGAGGGCACTGTGGGGCGGGCAGGGGGTCAGGGCGGCATTCTGGAACCCGATGCCAGGCTGAGGTGCAGATGGTCTCGAAGCTCATCTCTATTTCTTATTTTTTTTAAATATTTTTTTATTGATTTCAGAGAGGAAGGGGAAGAGAGAGAGAGAGAGAGAGATCGATGTGCCCTGACCGGGAATTGAACTGTGACCTCCTGGTTCACAGGTCGATGCTTAACACTGAGCCATGCCGGCTGGGCTGTTGGCAGTATTTTTAAAAAATGACTTAGGCGCCCTGGCCGGTGTGGCTCAGTGGCTAGAGCGTCGGCCTGTGACGGAAGGGTCCCAGGTTCGATTCCCGGTCAGGGCACAGGCCCAGGTTGCCGGCTGGATCCCCAGTGTGGGGCGTGCAGGAGGCAGCCGATCCATGATTGATTCTCTCTCATCATTGATGTTTCTCCCTTCCTCTCTGAAATCAATAAAAATATTTTTTTAAAAAATTACTTAGGCAATTAATTAATTAATTACCAGATGGACACTTGAGGGTCCTTACCCTGATGAATACCGTGAAGAGAAGCCCCCTGCGCCCCGAGAGCACCCCATGTCCCAGTCCCCGTGGGACGTGCAGGGGGCGGGGAGTTTGAAATGGAGGTGGTGCGGCACGCAGTGTGCCCAGCAGGGTGAAGGGGCCCCCCCTCCCGCACCTCCCTCCCCCATCAGCCCTGCCCCCCCAGGCGCCCGCACGCATGCATACGCGCGCACACACACATGTAATGCACACACACGTGCACCCATGCACAATGCAGTGCACACGCATGCACACACGCAGTGCACATGTGCACCACGCGCACACACACATGCAGTGCACGCACGCACACATGTGCACCCATGCACGCACGCACACACATGCAGTGCACACACGCGCACACACATGTGCACCCATGCACGCGTGCACGCACGAGCCCTGCAGCCGTGCTGACCTGGGGGACCGCAGCACCTTGAGCAGCAGCTCTTTGGGGGTTTTCTGCAGGTGGATCTGCCTCCCCACCTCGGCGACCAAGTTCATCTCCATCCACTTCTCGCAGGCGGCGCTGAGCGGCTCCTCCCCGTACTGAGAAGAGGGAGAAGCTGGTGGGTGGGGCATCCCGGGCTCTGGCGCCCCCAGCTGGGCAGCGGCGGAGCGACAGGCGGGAGACCAGCATCATGCCCAGGCTCCAACCCCTCTGCCAGGCTCAGGGCCCCGCACGGGGTCCCCTTAAACCAACCCTCGCTGCACTCCGGGCGGCTCACTGTTGTCCCGATTTGACCGATGGAGAAACTGAGGCTCCAAGAGTCCTCTTCTCGCCGGGGGTCCCAGTAAGCTCAGAGCCGGGGGCCACCCCCAGGTCCGACCCCCAGCCCCACCCCCCTCCCCCCCGCATCTCGGAGCCAGGCCGGTGACGGGCCACCCCGGAGGGAGCTCTAGGGCCAGCAGTGAGGAGGGGGAGAGTCCCGAGTCCCCGTGCAGGCCCTCAGGGCTGCGGTGCCGCCGGGACACAGAGACGCCACCCTGCAGGGGCTTTCGGGTCACTGACCGGGGAAGGGAGGGCAGCGAGTTGTCTTTGGAAAACAGGCGTTAAAACAATCTCAGATGCACCATGACATGCGGGTCCCGCGTGGCCGAGTGTGACGGTCAGGCGTGTCTGTGTTGGTGTGAGCGGCCTCTCGGAGGGAGGCTGGATTTGGGAGGCCAGGGCTCGAACCCAGCACAGCCACCGATTCACCACGGCCAGGGCGCCCCCTCCTGGGGCCCCGTGTTCTGCGAGAGCTGGTTACATCCTTCCTTCCCAACCCTGCCTGGGCCTGGGGGGACAAATTCCCTGCGACGCCCACCAGGAGGCCCCGGGAGGCGGTTTGCTGTTTGGGGGCAAAAGTCTGTGCTGCTCCCACCCCCCACCCCCAAGATCGAAGCTTGTCTACCTTTTGGGTGTAAAAACATCCTTTTCAGAATGAGTGGTTTTTCAAAACTGTTCACTTGGCAAAAGAAGATGCTGGCACGCTTCCGTCGGTGCCTTTGGGGGACACGTTGGCACGGGGCCTGGGGTGACCCGGGGCCGGGCAGGCCCCCCGGGCCCTCACGCCCCGCCGGCAGTGCTCACCTTGCACCCTGCCATGTAGAAGTTGGCGACGGTGCTTGGCGAGAGCCCGTGGACCATGGTGGCCACGCACCTGCGGAGACAGACTGCTGGTCCGGGCCCAGGCTGCACCCCGCCCCGGCCGCCCGGAGGGCCCCTCTCCGCCCCAGACGGCGGCGGAGCCTCGATGGGGGACACGGACATGTGGCCAGAGCACCCCCAGGGCCCGGGGAAAGGCTGTGCCCCACATGGGCCGGGGCTCGATGGGCAAACGTTTCTCTCTCCTGTGAGGTCTGCAGGGACCTCGCGTGCGTTTGTGAAAAGAATCCTGTTTACAAGAGAGAACAGGCTCTGCGGGAACGAGTGGGAAGGAAGGGTCTGGGGGGGCAGGGGGCACGTGTAATCCTTTGAACAATAAAAACTAAGCCGGCCGGCGGGGCTCAGGGGCTGAGCTTCGACCTGTGAACCAGGAGGGCAGGGTTCGATTCCCGGTCGGGGCACAGGCCCGGGTTGTGGGCTCCATCCCCAGTGGGGGGCGTGCAGGAGGCAGCCGTCTGT